>JAPMOR010110912.1:13522-56229 GCA_026543865.1 Argiope aurantia | reverse complement strand
CCATCTTAAAATTCTTACTATAAATGTTTTAATGATTTCAATTTAAAAATACTAGTTTTATTACAATTTTAAGAATATTTCTATGCTTTGCAACAATACTTTTCGGCACTGTAATGAAAATCAAAATCATTTCATTGTTTTTTTTTTGTTCAAATTGTTTGACTACATTAACTTTTTTTATTGTTAAACGTATTGTTAATAAAGTTTATTTTTTTGATGCATTAACCTCACATTAGATATTTATTTACTCACTGTTTGGCATTTTTGAACTCAAGCTCATTAATAAAGCAATTTTTATTTCAACGCATAAATTTTACTTAGTGAAATACTTTCCTTCTTATGTTTTAAATTGACATATTTTATAATGTGATAAAAGGCCCATGCTTTTTTCCTTTGTTTTCTCAAGACAGATTTTTAATTTAAGTGTATTTATTATAAGTTTGTTTTTTTCTTCAAACATTTTTAATCAGTAAAATATTGAAAAGAAATTTTTATTCTTTAATAAAATTTTTATTTGGAAAATTCTGAGAGAAATTTTTCAAGAAAATGATAATAGAAATGTGTAATGATATAATTATTAATTTTATAAATGATATTTTAAATATTATCTTGCCTTTTTTTTTGTAAATTTAGTTTCTTTTTCCCAAGGTATTTCTTTTAATTTTTCAAATTACCATATTATTTCTTTCACCCGATAGGTATAAAATGATTCAGATTTCCAATTTGTCAACTTATGCTGCTAAATTAGGCCTTGCTCAGAAATTTAACTCAGAAATTAACTTAATATTAAAATTTGAAATAAGTCATACAATATGATCATTGCATAAATTTCCTTAAATCTATGTATTTAATTTTATTAAAAAATTTTTAACTACAAAGAAATTTTTTTCAATAACTATAATTCTATATTGGTGGTTTTATAGCCAAAAAAAAGTCAGAATTTTGACCAAACAAGTTGGTCGTCAAAAGCAGCTATACCAACGAAATACTATTAAATCTATGCTTTAATGAATTTTTCTTTTTCAATCTCAACAAAGTCTTAATATTAAAAAAAAAATCTCGTTTAATCAGCTAGTTTTTCTTAAAATAAGAAGAAATTACAATATTTTGCATTTCTTTTCAACTCGTTTGTTAAGAAAAGTATAGCTTTATTATGCTACGAAGGAATTAAAATATGTAGCAGGCAGTAATTTAAAGTGCAATAGCTCAAAATTTAACATTAATAAATTTAACATAATTTAACAGAATTTAATATTAACTGTGTAAATTTAGAGATAGGTAACTATTGTTCAAATAGAAAAATCACTTGAAATATTAATACAATAAAATAATTTATTAATATGCTTTTTAAACAGAATTTATTACTTGTACAAAAACCTAAGAATAATTGTACACTTACATTTGCATACGCTATTCGAATGTTGAACATCTGATCCATCAGCAGCGTCCAACCTCTCTTTCGCGATTTCTTCTGTAAACCGAAGTCATCAAGTCTTCTTATTCAATTAGCGTCAAAATTAATGATTCATTTTCAATTACGGACAGCAATACACCTTGTCATTTACTATAAGAACCTATGAATGATGTTACGTCACCAACGACAAGCGCCTTAAATAATTGTTGATGCAGTTGCACCACAGGAAAGCTTGTTTCTTTTCAGTAGCGATACGACAGTTGTCGGAAAGTTTCTAAGGATGCATTGCAATAGAGAAAAACGCAATTTCCTCATCTCAATTTCAAATAATAAAATATGCATCTCATATCGTGTAGAATACGCATCCGATGATGCAATAAGTAAAATGTTTGACTCTAGATTGCGTGACACTTTGCTCTAAAGCAGCAATCAACTTCTATTGAACTTTGCATGCTTCCTATAAAGAGGCTCATCAAGTTTCCTCTCATTTATTTATCACTTCCAAGCGTAAGCGTTAGAAAGTGAAAAAGCACGTTGATAAGAGCATATAAATCAATAATAAAAAAAAAACATTCTGAAAAACAAGAGAATAAGAAAGATTCAAGCATTTTGAAAATCTGTTAATAAACAATTTTTAATAATAGTACTTACGGGCTCTCTGCAGGTCAAACCATTTATTCTAGAAATACAAAATGACAAAATATGCACCTCGGATTGATTTTTTTCTAACTTTTAAAATATTGTTACGAAATTTTTACCGGGGTTCGTTTGGATAGTGGAAGTGATATGGTGTAGAGAAAGCTCAATAGGCAGGCGGCAGTAGAATAAAAACAATGACGTTTATTTACACGAAGACACACAGGACAGCACAAAAATGACAACTATATACAGCATAAAAGACGATTATCTTCAGCCGAGACGTACAGCATACAACCAGAATCTACTGCAGACAGTAGCGCACAGCTCAGTTCAGAACTGGCTTGACTTCGTCGATTCCGACTACTCCTCTTCGACTGACTCCGTCCACTCTGTCTTCGGACTTGGACTTCTCTGGCAGCTGCGGAGCCTTTTATAGGTCTCAGGAGGCGGGTCTAGAAGCTTCTCAACCAATCAGGAACGTTCGAGGTGTATCTCGGGTCTTACTGGACGGATCGGGAGAATTCTCGAAGTTTCGGGTATAATCTATTTTGGCGCCAAATTCGTCGCCAAATGGTCGCCACGTTTGTCGCCAAACTCTGGTACTCCCGACGCGCCACACGGACTCCGTCCATTCAGATGACTGTAAAACTTTCTTCCTGTTGATGGAACAAACTATGCTGGGAAGCCGAATTGCAGGTTTGTAACAATATTAATTAATTAAAAAATCAATCAAAATTTTGACGCTTTTTTACGGTAATTTCCAAAAATATTTCTGTCCAAAAATGATTTTTATATTATAAATATTAAAAAGCTATGGTGAATATTTTTTTAAACTAAGAGTTTATGAGGGGATGAAAATTCCCACTCTGTAAGAACTGGGTAGCACATGTGCAAGTGTGTGGGTGTATATGCGCTTCTCTATCTGTTTGCTGAGGCAGAACAAAGAATATATTTTAAATATAACTCTCAGATTTGGCATAAGTATACAATGGAAAATGGAGTGGTTTCGAAGAGCCATTTTTTGAAATTTTAATAGAATGTTTATCAAAGGAAAATTATTCAAAATTCTGATGTTTTTTACTCTAACTTCCAAACATATGATTACCAGTGAAATTTTTAAGATTCAAAAACTTGTTTTTCCAATCATACTATATAGATATTGTGTATATTTTCTTGAATTTTAAGAATCTTCTAAAAATATTTTTTAATTCAGTTTATTTCATTATTGTTGTGAAATTCAAACCGTTTACATTACTTCATCAAATATTTTATAGTGCAATTCTCTCTTATTATTAAAAGTAAAGAAAAATTTTTTTTCCTCACAATTTATATAAGGAATAAGTAAGTGAAATTCCAATGCCGTGAAAATTGACTTGAAATAAAAGGATAGTTTACCTTGACAGTTATATTTTCATCGACTCTTTGATATGTACGAGATCACAACAAATATAAAGGTACAAGCTATTAAAACAATATATTTTAACTCAAAATTTTTTGTTTAAAAATATTTTGTTAGCTGAATTACAAATACTAAATTATGCATAAGTGATTAAACACGTCAAATATTCCTGGAAAACTATTTGGCTGTCCAGAGCGGCTATAAACATGAAATAACACCTATCTGCATCAGCAAAACTACAATTCTATTTGTAATATTTACTGCTAAAGAGATAGAGTTTTATTTTGTTTTTAATTGTATCTGTTGCTTGAAATTTAAATTAAATACAAAAAGTTGTGGCATTTTCTTTAAATCGTCTAATAGTCAAATAATAGTACCAAAAGTTACATCCTTATTTTTCCCTGTTGTATTATTTCCTGTACTTTCTGCTACAATTATTATTCTGACTCTTTGACATTACCTGATTTTGTTTCAATACTACAAGGATTATTCCAAAACAGCTTCCTTGTAGTTTCAAAATGTTACGTTAATATAATTAAACTAACATATTTCTTTATCAAAATGAGTTAAAAGAAGAAAAAAAAAAGACAAATCTTCATCATGCCCAAAGTTTTCGTTTTTCAAACTTATAAAAAGGGTTAAAAAATGAAAAATCGTGTTCTTGTTTCATAAACATATTTTCATTCATCACAATAAGTCATTTATTTTTTTCCGGATTTCCTTATAGAAAATATCACGAAACCCATAACATTTCCACAAGTCACATGGCGTAATGACTGACCTGATTTACCAATTTATGCGACGATAAATAAATGATACTCCACATTAATTTAACAAAAGCTTTTAATCATTATTTCTACAATCAATATCACAAAACCGAAAAGTAGACCACCAGCCCACATAAGGAGAACGCCGTATATGTTTTCGAGACCTAAAGATTTCAGTTTCGTCTCGCTGAAACTGGTGCAGAGATTGGATACTTCCAAAGCCGCTTTTAAAGATCTGCCTGGCAAGTCAGCATCCACCAGACGGGTGACACTGAAACAAAGATTATTTTATCATCATAAGATAATACAAATTATTTTCATATACAAGTAAATAGATTAATTTTGACTCCTCATGCTTAAACGAATACAAAATCACTTCGCAGTGTTATAAGTTGATAGGTGCTTTGGATTGTGTGTATTTAAAGATTAAAATTGCTCCATCATTCTGAAAAGATAAAACAATAAAATCATCCGAGGGTTTAATGCTTAAACAATATACAACAAAACATGCATGAAAAGTAAGTTGGTATCAGCTTTTGAGTAATGAAATATAATTAACTTTAAACATTGCTTAGTAACTTTTAATCATTGATTTATTCTGCTGTCTGCTTTCATCAAATGTTTTTTTTAATTATTATTTTAGCTTATCTTTAGATGTCAATCAATTCTGCATTTTAAATTATTGAGAAAAGGTTAGGAAATACTTTTTTCATATTAAAATTTTTTAATAAATATCATTATTCATAAACTTTGAAATTCTTCCAAATGCCACTGGCGTCAATGTTTCAAACTCACGGACTGAAGTCTACAGTGGATGGAATGCTTATGTTGTATAGGATATATAGTGCAAAAGAGACACTCAAAGAATTTTTAACAAGCTATATTACTAACTGTTCAAATGGGTACAGATAAATCCTGGCATCCCAACAATTCAGAGTGCATTTCTTTCCCTATATTTTACTAAACCATGCTTTCTATGACACATTCATGTTAACCTTGTTAACACATCGTCAAATGCCCAGAGTATACCCATAAATTTTCGAATAATGTAGATTATTTTCCCTGAGGATCTATTTTGTTTAAAAATTTTATAATACAATTTTATCCTTGATTTCGTTCTCTCGAAGTACGTGTAATGTAATTTGTTATTATTGGGGAGACGCCATCATTTTTCAGAAATCGGAGGTTTGAAAATCTTTTTGCTACTTTTTTAATCGTTCTGTCAATTTTTGTTTACAGTTTTTCCTCGCTATTTATTAAATAAGTCGAAATCAAATGTTGTGCTAATGTCCGCATGCAACATTCCAAAATATTTTCGCATAATATTGACCATAGAAAAAAAATATTTGTAGCATTTCTAAAAATGACGTTTTTTATGCAAGATTCTTAAAAAATACTTTTCAAATAGTAAAATGTGCAAGAGGAAATCATATTATATTTTTTTACCACTAAATATGTGTATGTATTCGTCTCATTTAAGAGCTAATGATTAAGAAAGATTTGAAATGTGAAATTAAAACAGAAGCCAATAAAATGTAACAAACTTTTTAAAATTTTAAGACAATAAAGTGACCATCAAAAGAAAGCGTGGACAGCATTCGAAAACATCCTTGAAATTATAGGAAGTAACATCGTGTTGCCTTTAGAGATATTGAAACCTGTCAAATCTATTGATTATAATGGTCAAGAAACAGTTTCACTTTATGAATCAAAAGGAATACAAAGTTAATGGATTTCCAAACCTAATCCTGATCAAAATAATTCCCTCTACCGGTGAAACTCCAATGAGATTTAATTGCAAGAAAATTCCTATCGCATTTCGTTATTCCACCATATAAAATTGGGCCAAAAATTCAGAAAGTAACCAATTAACGTCTTTTATAAATAAATAAAATTTAAAAAAAGCCATGAATATTAATTGTACATCAGTATCAACAATGTTTAATTATCAGAAAGAATTTAAATTTTACAAGAAAGGAAATTTTCGTACGCTAAATTAAAATTTTCATAGATAGGGTGCGTTGTCTTCTTCTGCATGGCCATTTGCAAAGAAAATGGGAAGAAGTGCTCTTCGGAAAGTTGGAACTGGCACACCCCTCTCTTTTTGTAGTAATCGCTCAATCTATTCCTCAGAACGACGTATCCATGGAAAACACAAAGTTCTCCTTTCTGCACTCTTTCCATCGTTTTGCTGGCGAAAACTGTTCTTCCTGGCATCAAATTGCCTTTAATTTTTTCCCAAGCTGCCTCATACACCGGGATTCTAGAATTCTAGAACATAAAATGAAAGTCCTTTCATAATTATGTTAACAATAAATGAATTGTGTCTGAAAATAATAATAAGAATAGAAAATAATTAATAATTAATATTAATTACATTTGTGTTTCTTACTGTAATAATGGAGAAAAATTGCCATTTATTTTAACCCTACTACTATTTAGAAGTATTGATGAATATTTCCTTTCTATTAATTTTCATTTCTATTTTTTTTGTTTTTGAAAATAATTAACCCATTAGACGCAAACATCTCCCGGTTTTCCAATCGTTTCTAGAAATACATTCGCAATACTCTTCATTTATAAAGTGATTCTTTAGTTAATAATGTTCCTAGAAGATTTTGTATCTTCTCTGATTGATTCATTATTGAGAGAAATATAAATAAACGAGTCTCTAAGTAGTAAATAAATAATCTTATCTTTTTCATCTTTTATATTGCAAAACTTATTAGAGGCATATAAAAAATAATTTAAGTATGTGTATTATACAATGTTTACATTTTTTTCTATATCGCTCGAAATAAAACTTAAATGTATATAATATCCAATGTACATTATATAGACTTTAACATATATCTGCTTAAAAGAAATAAATCTGTTCCTTAAACAAAAAACTCAGAAGCTTTGCAACTTCTTTTATTCTTATTTTCTATTCAGAAAAATAAATTGTTTTTCTTTAGAAACATTAATTTCTTGCTATCAAAAATTTATCCACTTCATAACGATACATCGAAGCTCAACAACAGGACATTAATTGAGAGCACATATGTAAAAAGATTTCTTTTTCATCAAAAATACTTGTTTTTCCGTTTTTATTTGAAAAATAAACCAATAATGAAAGTCATTAAATGTTAGTTTAAATTTTACTCCTTAGAGTGTGGTTGTACTAAGTACAAGCCCAGAAAAATAAAAATCATTTGAACTGATAGAAATTTTAATTCTAAAAAGGTTTATATTGTCTTAATGTTTATAATGCCAAATTTGAAATAATTTTAGTAACAAAGGTAAACGTTACTCGTCTCAAATTTGGTATAAACGCCGTATACCAAATTTCATAAATTTAGATCAAAGCGTTTATGTGTTATCTTTGTCACAGACAGACGGACATTTTCCAAAAATGTGTTTCGGGAATCAGGGAGGTCTAAAACGCGGAAATACGTCAAAATATCGAATTCAAATTTTTTACGGATTACTCTACTTTCTTCATACTACGTATATGAGAAAGTAAAAACGTATGAAATTCTATCGGTTTTGTTTGTCTTTAAGAAATTTTGAACAAATTTCCTAAAAATTGATTACAAATTTCTGATTGGTTACGAATTTCTTCTTTGAACGAGTCATATTCATTAACTCATCTCTCATTATACTTGAAATTACGCAGAATAAAATCCTCGATTACTTCGAGAACGTCTCCAAGCTGAATCTCCGTCGGAGCCGTTCCCACGGTTGAATCGGTTCGCACGAAGTCTGCCATCGTGTCCACGAAGGCGCGGGCCTTCCTGACCGTTAACTTGGACACCAGCAGACTCTGGAATGTGGTCATAATAAGTCCGATCCCGAGGATCCATATCATGGTGAGGAGAGGCAAGAAAATGGACAGGCGAGTTTTGTTTGCTCTCAAGAGATATTTTTCTGTTGGATCTGGATAGGAAGTGAGCAAAAGAATCCAAACTTCAGTATTAAATAATTGTATTTTAAATATAGAATATAATATTGCAGCATAAATTATCAAGAAGTACACAAAAATATATTAAGGAAATAATTCATCAATGCAAGATAATTATTTTTCGGACCCGTATGGAGATACGAATACAAGGTTTAGAACAATAATAAAATTTAGATGACATAGTAAATGATTGATCTTGGAAAAATATTTCAGTTCTGAAGCAATACACTTGCTTGTTTCTTCAAGATAAAACTTGCCAAAAATTTTGGCTGGCATGTTTTACATTTCAGTATTTGTTAATGTAAAGTTCTTATTTTGAAATAAAATTTTATGTTTACATTCTAGAAATCCATTTTCTTGCAATATAGATAGGCCGATTCGATATGTTAAAAAATGTAAATAAATGTCATATCTCATGTTCTGTTTTGTATTGCATATATCTGCAAATAAATCTACTCATTGAATCTTAAATAAATTCATTCATAAAAATTTCATTTTCCACGTTTCCTTCATTTATGTATTTTCAAGTCAAGGATCAATGAAGAAATAGAATTTATTATTGTTAATGACGTAATTATATTCAGTCAAACTTCATCACAAGGAGATTTTAAAAATCATATGCAGAAAAAGTATATTTAAGAATTTTATTATTGTAAAAATAATAAAAATCGTAATCGTAAGTTATTTCCTTTTTAACAGCATTGTATTTCGTGCGATGAAGCTTTGCATTATGCAGGCTTACTTTGTCTTAGCGCATAAGACAGCAGATGCCAGCAATATTGGCGAACCATTGTGATCCAGGAAAATTGCTTCGGCATCAATATGCTCTGGTAGATGAATGTGGACGTTATACCTATCGTAATAGCCGCAACTATCATGCCAATCCATACCTGTGAAAGATAAAAGAATGATATCAAATCGAAAAGCTGTCTATAATTTTCTTTTCAAAATGCGATTCACTAAACGTATTTAGAAAGTTATTATTGGAACTAATATGCCAGAGCAGCATTAGCTGGCTATCTAACGGCAGTATAGGCAGAAAGTCCAACTCTTTAGATTACTACAAAGCACTGTGAGATAAAATAGGAAAAGACGAGAAGTTTTAAAAAATCCATCGCGAGGTTTTTCTATAAAGATTATACAGCAATATAGTGTTTTTTTTCGGCTTCTCAAGAAAATGGACAATTGAGTAGGGTAAGCGACAACTGCTGACATATTATGAGCAATGATCTTACACGTGAATAAAAAATTGGCGAAATAGACTATTTTCGATAGAACCTGTAAGAAGTGGTTTGAACTGTTTGAATGATCTCTTTGTTCTTCTTACTGTTTTAAACATATAGTAAAAATATTGAATATCAATCAACTTGAAAAACGAAGATTACATGTTATTTTTCTTTGTATGTGTCGTCTTTAAGATTATTATCACCCAGAAAGAAAAAAAATAGGTTTAATCGATGCATTTGTAAATGTTATGTTATACTATAGTAAAAAAAAAAAATCTTACATACTGATATTTCGAATAAAACAAACATTTTGAGAATAAATTAAGATATCTTTTTATCGTGAGGGCTATTAATTCCATTTTTAAGAATTGATTTATGAGTTTTCGACTTTTCAAACTTGCATACATTATGCATTTTCATGATATATGAAATAAAATTAAATCTTTTTTTTTTTTCTAAAAATCGATTTTTTTAAAAATGCAAAGACGCAATTATTCTCAGTTCCTTTAAAAAGCAATAATAGTTTTGTTTGAAGCTGGAGAAATAGTATTTGGTCACATTAGTATTGAAAGTCATATAAATATTCAAAAGACGGTATGTTATTGATAATACATTGTTTTTTCAGCACAAGGTGCAATTTAGGCCATTCTGTGCTATTCGCACAATTTCTTTAAAAATACTAGAAAATGTTTTTTCAAATATAAAAGGAACTTATTATATAATTATAAAAATATCAAAAGTTTAAGAGATGAAAATTTAAAGTGAATTTTTGCAAAGATAAATAATTAAAATTTCAAACGTTGGATGCAGAAAAAAAAATCAATGACTTTAGAAATTTAAATTAAGGTGGCATTTTTCATAAATGTAACAAAATTACATAAAAAAAGGTTACATGGACAATAAATAACTCAGTGATAAGGTTCTTACTTGAATCTTTAACCCTGAAAAGAATATGGGGAATATATTTGTGAGTAATAAAACTATATGGTTTTATCAATATGATTTTAGCAAGGGTTGCAATGATTTATTAACTATTATTATATATTTCAAATATCTTGTAATTTTTTTGCGGAACTATAAAAAATTGTAAACATATTTTTCTTAATTCCTAAGAATTAGGTGAATTCAAAACATTAGACAATGTATGAAACATACGCACCGTAGTGTCGAGGACCTTGAAATACAGAAAGAAACCAGGCTCCTGAGATTCCCTGCCAGACATTATTGTGTAAGCATCCATCGTTATGGGGTTAGTGAAATATGCAAATTCTGAAATACTCTCTTTTGGCATTATAGGGTTGAGAATCAAATCGACCTCCTGTTGATGGAAAAAGGCCATATTCAGAACTCTGTTTAATATTTTCTTTTCGTTATAAAATATCCTCTCTGAATTTATAAACTTTCCATTCGAAGCAATACTGTACATTCTTTTCTTTTCCTTATATGAAACACATATTTGAACAAGACTTCCGTTGACAGATTTTTTTTTTGTCATCTTTGTTTCTTCTTCTATTTTTTAATGAGCACATGTTATAAAAGAATTCTTGTAAATATATTTTTCAAATTCATTTTCGCAGAAAATTTGCTAAAATGTTTCAAAAAAGCATTTTAAAACTTATTCATTTACACTGTATTTTATTAACATTTTGAATGATTAACAAATTGCTTAGGTCTTTACATTTCAAATTAGGTACCAACCATCTCCGAAAAGGCTAAAAATGTTTATTTAAATTCTCTATCTTAACATGGCAGTTAATATACACAAATTACTGCCGATTATTAAACATAAATGAAGGATAATTTTTTTGATAAAAATAAATTTGAGTACATAGTAACATTATTAATATATTATCGACCATTCTGCTTCAATGAAACTGTTAGAATAATTATTCATTTTCTTCTTTAAAATACTACTGGTCCTTTTTTTCTTTTGTTTATTTTCTTCTTTAAAATATATATGTTTTTCACTGTCAAAAAAAACTGCTACGATGATAAATACTGGTTTACTGTGAAACTTTTTCTCCATATTGTCAAGCCAAGAAATTTTAAAGACATTTTTACAGCAAGCTTAAAGTTCCATTCAAATATTTGGCAATGAAAAGACGATAACATAGTAAATAAATTATATAACAATACAGATCCATGCAAATATGGGAAAAATTACGAATAATTCACATGAAAACTTACATTTCTGTACAACATGCCAACCATTCCACTCCATGAATTGTTTATCCATGTTCCATAGTTATCCTCAGGTTCTTTGATAAAAGACAAACTGTAATAAAAATGTTAATTCAAAATATATTGTTCTTTTTCTAATTGCAGTTAAATAGATATTATCGACGAAAGTATATATATGTTTTAACAAATCTAATATCCATATTCAATGAAGTTTCATTTATTGCTATTATTAATCAGCTTTATATTTTAAGTGACAATTTATAATTTAGAACAAGACAATATAGAGAAAGACACAAATATGATTAATAAAATTTCTTACCTTATGTTCATCCATTTGGCAACAGTTTCCACAATTTGAGGCATGAATCCACTTATAACTGCTGCACCACTTGAATTTGTTACAATTACATAGGGTGGTAACTGAAATATAAAGAAAATAAAATTTTAATTTTGTTGCATTTTAATTTGTATACCCCGATAAATAAACTTGATAGAAATAATTCAAACTAATATTAAAGAAAAATTGAAATTGCTAAAATTTAACTAAAAAATAGAAGAAAAAATATTTTGGAGATTATTTCATAAACTATTTCTTCATTTTGTCATATTTACCATTTTGAAATTTCTTCTTTTATTTTAATTTATGTATTTCACATTCTAGTTTACAGACATTAAATAAATGTGTTTTACGAGCAAGTTTTTCACTTAGAGGCAGCAATGAAAAAGAAATAAACATCTAAACTAAATAAGTAGAATAAATATTGCAATAGCAAGCATATATGAAATGATCATCAAATAAATGTTCGAATTAAATTTTCTTTGAAGAATTCCTAAAAGACGACCGCAGCGTGAATCAATCGTCAAACGAGAATAGTGCTGTCTGTCCTTTCTCTCTTTACCGAGAATAAACGATGGAATTAATAGGTGCAAGAGAGCTTAGAATGAAAAGAAGAAAAAAATCTCTTCATTCTCATGTATGTAATGTCAAAGATATTAGGGTGTCCCAAAAATTTCTTTTTCGCCGCGCTATGAATAGCCTTATCTGGCTGTACTTGTGCAAACATGCAGCTTAGCCCTCTATGTCATCGGTTTCTGTCGTCTGAAAGTTCTTTTACCGTACGTTTCATTTGTACCACAGTCTCTTTTTAGACTTTCATCCACAGCTTTACACATGGGTAGGGAAAGGCGACATTTACGGCATGGAGACGGCATCACTGGAGACAGAACTTGGATTTTATATGGAAAAGTGCATAGAAAACGTGCTTAGTATAAGGACAATAGGCCTTCACTTGTCGCAAAGCCGAGACTACACACCAAAAAAGTTGGTGGGATTGGAAAGGCGTAATTTATTGTTTCCTCAAGATGAAACAATAAATTCTACGAAATACTGTCATTAATTAGATCAATTAAAAACTGCCGTATCACACACACACATACACGCACACAAAAATGCCAGAATGAATGAACCGAAGAGGCGTTGTTTTTCATCATGGCAACGCGAGACCACATATTTCATTAGTCTTACGAGAAAAGCTCTTACAGTTTGATTAGGATGTTTTACCGCATCCTGCATACTCTCCAGATCTCGCTTCATCTAATTATTACTTCTTTCTGTCCTTAAAAAAATTCTCTTCGCGATAAGCGCTTAAAATCCATCAGCGAAATAAAAGCGCCCCTCGAGGATAATTTCTTGTCCAAAATACAACAATTTTGGATAATGAGACTTCCTGAGAGATGGAAGAAAATAACAGAGCAAAAGGGTTCTTATATAACAAAATAAATAATATATTGAACAGTAAATATTGTGTATTCATTTCATATTAGAAATAGGAAAGAAACTTATGGGACACCTAATATATTACTTTCAATTTCTAAATTAACCGTTCCCCTAATTTTTCATAGTTAATTCATAATTTCAGTAAATTACGAATTGCTTTCGAAAGTCTTATTTTTCACAGCCATTTACAAGCCAGAATTAATCAAATGTTGCTATCATTCCATTCTGACACTCACATCCTGTTCCGAAAATGTATTACGAATCAATTTCAGAAGACTTCAGTATCAAATACTGCGCATAGAAACAGTTTTGCATGATAAAATTCGCAGTCTTTTAAAAATGCAATGCCTTTTAATTGTTTCAATTAAATCACTTGCTGCGTTTTATGAAAATATACATTTATTATAAGTAACTACGTTTTATAAAATCATACTCATTCTAAAGACTCAAATCAAACGAATTTTAGTAATTTATGGAAGTAAGAAGAAAGAATTAGAAATTATGCTATTTTATTCATAACTTTGGTTTCCACAATGAAATTTTTTTAACCCTCTACACGTATCATGATGATCATGATTTCCTCAACAAAGAATTCTTAAGCATCAAACTATGAAAAAAAAATAAAGTTATATTTTTAATAGTTTCGTAGGTTCTTGTACTTTTTATTATATACATAAACCATCTAATAAATCTCTGTCCCTTAACATCATAACCGCCATTAAAAACTTGAGTCAAAGATTACACGTAGCCTTTTGCGAGATTGTAGCTGAACAATCTTATTTCTAATGCAAACTGTGCAATATATAAACAGAATCTTTCTTCCTAGGTTTGGAACAATGGAAAAAAATGAAACGGTTGTATCTCTATTTATAATAAAGACGAAATGTATGTGTGTTTGTGTGTATGTTTTAGCTCTCTACAGACCAAATTATTTGACCTCGAGTTGTCAAATTATGCACATACATACATTGGAGTGTGGAAATGTACATCTTAGTAATTGTTTTGAAATTTTAAGAAGAAATTAAATTAATTGAAATAATGTTATATTTTGGTGCCTATTTATTGAAATTTCCGAAATAATTACAGTTCCAAAATTAATTTTTACATCACCTTTAAATTTAAAAAGTTATCTTTTCAATGATATGAATTTAATTGCATTATAACTTTCTGATCGACCTTTAATTAATTTATAAACATAAGCATATTTGATTAAAATATATTTTAATAATGTAAAGATCGAACAAATCAAGGTCGGAATGAAACTCAAATAATGCTACAAACTCAACTGCTGTTACAAATGCTTCGTACTGGATTATTCTTTCATTGCTGATGATGGAGGTATCTAAGATTGAGAAACCCGATCAATCGAAAACAAATATGTAAATATGATGATGAAGGTTTTTTTTTTTACATAATAAGTTAGTTTTTATTTATAAGTATGTTTTTCATATACTACTTTTTGAAATTTTTTGCTTACACAATTAAGATTTATTGCGCAAGAAGCAATTATAGATTTTTTTTAAATTTAAACACTGCTGTTTTATAATGCAATATAATTGGATGCACAGATATAGATTATCTTTCTTATTGCCAGAAAATAACTTTCTTATTTTAGTGCTGTAGCAGTTGCATTACTCTTATCTTCTCTTTTGGATACTAGATGGCGATGCCTGATTAGACCATCCCATATGTCATCCCATAGTGCATTGCGATTGTAATGAGAATGAGATGTGATGCTGAACTGTGAAGCGCGCGCGTGAATGTCTTGCCTTTGTGTTTGTAATTGTTTAGTGTGTGAATGTGATTATTAAAGAAATGTTTCCAACAACATTCGTCCTGTTGCTTCCTGCACAGATCATAATAATCTACATACCACCAGAGTGCGCAGAATTTTTGGTTGAATCAAAGAGCTTTTTCTTGAATAATTCCTTGAATTATTACGCAACTTATGAAAATATTCTGTAAAGCACATGAGACTTCGTTACTAAACTATTCTAATTTCTGTCCTTAGACATTAAATAAAAATGTTTTGTTTCAGCAAGGAAGTCTTTGAATTAGTTGAAGTTTAAACAAATTCATTTTTAAAATTAAAGTTCGTTTTAAATTAGATGCCAAAAAAAAAAAAAAGAAAGAAAGAAAAAAGAGAGAGATGCATTTTAAAATCCTTTTTTCTGAAATGAAGAATATTTAGTCTTTTAAATTTGTCTTACAGATGTATCAAATATCAAATTTAAAATTTCTTCGCCGTAAAAACCCTCAAGAAAAAGTTACATAAACTATTTGATTACAAATTTCAGCAGCCATTAATTCCGTCAAAGCTGCTGATCGTAAAAGAAGGATAATATTAGATAAGATAGCGAAAACGTTTGAATTTGGTTGCTGCAATGAAATGAATTGTTTAATATTATATAAAAATATATTTATAAATTTACAAAATTCAAAAAAAATTATATATCTAAATTGATATTACTAAAAGATATTACTCAATTTAATAGTCAAAAGACAAATCAAATTTATATTATAATATTTTAGTGAGTTATTGTAATAAAATGTCGAAACTTTGCTAAACTTTTGATTAATTAAAATTTTAATTAAATTTCACTATAATAGTTCACATTTCGAACTCCTAAAATACATTTGTGCCAAATTTAGCATATCCAGGGTGCTAGTGTAGCCTGTAGAACTCCAAGATTACACTCAATCAAACGTACTCTTTTTTTTTATTAGAAAAGTAAGAAATAAAGAGAACAAAGCTTTTAAAATTCAACAATATAGCACTCTGCAACAATAGTATTTAATTATAATATTCTAAATAATAAGTAGCTATTTGTGATGGTTTATTATAGTATTCTATAACAATAATCTATTGTTGTGGAATGTAGGGAAACGTTGAGTAATATTTTAACTTAATAAGACTAGTTATACAAAAATAGAGATGTTTCACTTGAGTAGCATTATAATATTTTTTGCAATCCTTTTAAAGTATGCTTCAAATGAAAATATAGCTGATACGGTAAGGCACTTTCAATTTTTAAAAAATTTTCATGCATGATTTATAACATATTTGACTGTTTGTTTAAATTAATTAATACAAATTATACTGGAATTCGAATTCATTGAAAATTTTCAAAACTTGATGCGGAAGGTTTAAAAGTTCAAAGTAAACATCGAAATTACTGGTAGCTCTGAAAATTTTTATGCTATCGTTAAATGGTCACAGATAAAGAAAAATGTTAAATAGCGCGTATATAATATTGAAGATACTTAATTATTCCATTTGTGTAGCATTAGGAATTGAAAAATCTAGAAAGTAAATTCCAAATATCTAAATCTCTAAATAAATACATCTCGCTTTTTTAAAGATCTTTATCTTCAATATTTTATATTTCTTGAATGTTTCTTTTTACTTTCCTTATCCCACCAAGTTAAAACTTCATACCTTCAAAAATTCGGTATTTATATAATATCCCAACGTATTATCTTTTATCTAAAATGTCTCATGTTTCACTACTGTATGTTAGTGATTTGAATGCCCAAACAAAATATCACTGATGTTGTCATTAAATATGTTTATTATATTTAATTATCTGCAATTCACATCACAGATTGCTCGATTGGTTAATTGAGAAAGTTTAATGTAGCATGAACTAAATTCGGCTTTTTAACTTTAAAAGCTTGGTGAAAGCCAGAAAATTCGTTTAAGTTAAGGAAAAAATTGTTAGCCCTTTTACAACTGCTCTGGCCCAATCAGCCAATGCAAATTTTATCCTGTAGGACCAATTTCTGTTTTAAACGAGGGCTGCAGGATGTAAATCGAGAACTTCCTTGCTGACAACTTATTTTACATTCAGCACTCCTGGTATGGGGGGAAAAAACTGCATTTTAGGATAGAATTTGAACAGCAGGGTGGGTTGGATCAGTTGTGAAAAAGTTAAAGAAGGGAACTGGAATAAAAAATTATATTAAACAGAGCTTTAAACAAGAAACTCTGATTATTTTTATTTTTGAAAGTTAGTTGAAACCCTACATTATACTTGGATATAACCATTGATTTTAACCATGATAATGATGCATGGCATTAAGGTGTGATGATGCCATCCATTGTTTTGTAATAAATTATGAAAACTTTTATAATATGTCATGTTTTTGTCGATGGATATAACGAGTCGTATGTAACAGGAACACGTTGTATCATATTTTTTCTATTAATAATGTTAGTTTCTAAAGAATATTTCGGGATTTCATTACTTTTAAAAGCTTAAAAATAGTCAGACATGGATTTAGATGATAAAATATTTCATTATAAAATATTATAAAAAAATTCTTATGCTTATTCTTTTCTTATATAAACCAGGACAGGGAATTCAAAATTCTTCAAGACTTCTCCCACGCCATTCGTGCAAGAGCAGCTCGTCCATTACCGAAAGTGAAAAATGGATTACAGCCACCTAAAATTGTCCAATTAAGGACCACTGAAAAGCCCCTGAGCCTGGAAGAAGCAAAACTTTTCAAAACCAAAGTTAAGAGCCTTTTGGACATGGAATACAAAGCGCTGGAGTTGGAAATCAAATACTTCCTGACTTACTTGAAAGACTTGATAAGCGCCAAGAAAAAAGAATCCGCTGATATGGAGCGGCAAGAGAAAAATATGCCAAAGACTTTTTACGATTATGTGCATAATCCTCCAGATAGTGTGTACATTTTCATAGCGGTCTGCATTATCGTAATCTTCTTGCTTTGCATCGGGATCTACATTCTACACCTTGTCTGGAAGCAGTTTCGAAGGAAGAGACGAACTCGTGATGTCGAGTATGAAATTCCGAAAGATGGTAAATTTGGAACTGAAGTAGCGGGAAGGTTTTCTGGACTTAAAAATAAAGTGAGCAATATCTTTAAACGTAAAAAAGGTGAAGAGCGCAGCGAGAAACCCAATGGTAAGTAGAATTCACTCAAGTCGCTTAAATTTGTTCTTGATCATTTATAAAATTCCCAAACAACATATGTCATAAACATATATATATCGCCAAAAAATACAATCATAGCTAACTCAGAATTGACGATCTTGTTGTAAGCTGAAAATCGCCAACTAAATCCATTATCTTGGCGTTCTTAGTGTAATTTGAAAATCGTTAAGTAAATTGGGGTGCCTTAAAATAAATCTTAACTGCTTTTCAATACGGGAATGCCTAGATTTTTTCGTTTTTGTATGCAAACTATACAAACAGAAAAAAAGATTTAGAGAATTTGATGAATTTCCATGTTTTTCTGATCCCCTTTTCCTTACAAGGAGACGATAAAGAAATTGGGTTTAGTAGGAGATTTATATTTAATGGAATGAATGACTGTAGAGTGTTCATTTATTAAAATATTAAACTATAATAACCAGCCAATTCCGAGAAAATATCTTAACTTTTGGCATATACTATTATTAATAAGCTGCCGCTATTGTGCAGCGTGGAAAAATACGGTGGATAAAGCAATCCTTACTTTATCGGCAAATCAAGGTTCGAGGCTTGATGCAAGATTAAAAAAAATTAATTTCAAATTAATTATTAATTTTTAAGTTAAAAATCTGTAAATATTTTTAATTAATCTGTTAATTCCTTCTTGTGCAAAAATTAATACTCATTCACCTAACTTATAATTCGAATTTCATATTTTAACGGAAAAATAATTATTGATATAACTTAAGTAGTGATAAATATTAACTATAATAATTCTTAACATAAAAAAAAATCATCATCATAAAAAAAAGTTGTTGAATAATTCCCGAAATTTGTTCTGCATTTATCAGTTCTTAATTACGTACAAGAATTAGAATGATAAATATCAAAAAATCTTAATTGACACGATCGTTCTTGAAGAACAGGACTTGAAGAACTAAAAAAGTATTGAAAGTATAGTATAGTATAGTATAATGTGTAAAAATGTTTAATCCATTAGTTTCTTTTTTTTTTCAGTTGTATTTTTCATTTGCTGCTTTCGTTTTTTTTTTAATGTTCTTACAGAATTTTGATATTGTATTCTGATAACGGTTCTTCGCATATATTCTTATTCGTGTTGTTTTCTTAATGCTTATTTAAAGTAGTAGTAAATGGTAGTGTTCCTGAAAAAAAGTTTACTTTCTTCGCCTTCATTTAAATTTGAACGATTTAAGGCTTTCTTTTAGACATGGTTCAATCGTTAATCTGAAAATGGTCTCTACTTAAAATTACATATACAATTCAATTATAATATTGCTTATTCATCTATATCTATACTTATAATAAAGCTCAATGTGTGTGTGTGTGTGTTGGCGCTATACAGGCCAGACCATTCAACTTACAGCTACCAAATTTGGCACGTGTATACCTTGGAGGCCGGAAATGTGCACCTGGGGGTTATTTTTTCGAATTTTTAACTAGAATTTTATTTATTTAAAAATTAAGCGAAATTTTGACGTATTTCTGCTATAACTGCCGAAAATATTACCGCACAAAAAAGATTTTTACATAAAGTTAAATATCAAAAATTTGTCTTTTAAATGATATTACTGTTTTAATCTTAAAATTAAATTTCTATTTTTAATGAATTTTTAAATAAATATTTTAACTATGTTTTTCAATAATTTTTTTCGTCAAAAATAAAAATTAAGATAAAGCACGTTTCGCATTCATGGGAAAAAAATAGCTTTTTTCAAAGTGTTGCCATCACATTGATTAAAGCTCTAACTGAAAATAAATTAAATCTTTTTGGAAATGAAATCTGAAAAAATATAATTTTCGCACGTCTTTGTAGGAAATGAAACAAATAGGAAATATTATTTTTTCTAAAAAATAAATTCAAGAAAAATTATTTTATGATCTTTTACACTCTCTATACAGGGTGTATATTTAGTCCCGGACCCATTTTGATATTTAATGACTCATAAAATAATGAAGATGTAAACAAACTTATGGCATTTATTGATGGAATAACTCATATATTTTCCTTTTCAGGTTTGAATATTTTTACTTTTGTAAATATCGTCTGCGCGTGTGGCTAATTTCGGATAATTTCAATTTCCAGTCTAAATATCTGTACTTTTCTAAATATCGTCTGCTTATTTATTGCATTTTTCTCTCTTTTGTTTTTGGCAACTATTGAAATGTTATGTTTACTTTTGATGTGTTTGTTCTATGTAGTACTTTTGTATATGATGTTTTATTCGAGCGGATATTAAGGAGAATGCATACAACACAAGAGAAAGCACAGATTTTATGGTGGTCATAGAGTTAATTTCCAATCAACTAAATCACTGACTTTTAAGAGTTAATTTAAAACCACTTAAACTGACTGATTTATGAAGATTTGAATATCACTATTCAATAAAAAAAGGATAATTTTAGATTTTCCATCGATCGCTTCAAAGAAAATACGCCAATAAGCGCGCATGTTTCTCAAGATTAATTGGCCTAAGATTATGAAAATGTTGAGTTTTTCTAAATTTTTAACATTTAAAACTTCATAAATAAGTCTTAGTTGATCGTGGAAAATAGAAACATTCATTCATTTATTTAAAATTTGGTGTGTCCAGAATATTTATCAGAATATGATACCTTACTGCATTAAATTTAGACTTCATAATTTTTGAAATATATTTATAAACAGGAACAAAATTTTATTATTGATTTCATTTCAATCCTTTTGAAAGAAAAACTAAAAACTGAATTTTATGCGGAATCTCAGAAATTTTTGTTGAATTATTGTTTGAGATATTACATAAATTATAAAAAATATTTTGTAGTTAACATAAGATTTAAATACCGAGCGATTCTGTTTGCAATACTCACATTCAATAATAATAATAATTAATAAATAACAATAAAGATGATAAATAAAATAAATCGCTTGGTTTTATTAAAAAATATCTTAATATTAATTGCAATTTCGTCATTTACATCTTAAATTAAAGTTGAAGTTTTACCGGAAATGGAAACAAATTAGCAAAATATATATAGTAAATTGAACGAAACGATCTAAACAGTATAAGTTTGGTATGACTATCAAAATTTGAAGATTAAAAATGTTTTGTTTGAGAATCCTTTAAGAGACCAGTTACTTAAAATATTTAATTGAAAATTGTAGCGAGCGGTAATACTGGCGAACCGGCTGGTCGCCAAAGGCGGCTAGTTATTAATAAGACGCAGCTATTTTCAAAACATTTTGAATGCACTTCTACTCAGATGATTAAAATTTTAGACCAACTGCTTTCGCATTCAGTAGCATAACAGAAGTCTTCCACTATTTCTTTTCGATTATTGGAGTGGGCATGGATTTTTCAAATATTTAATAAACTATCAACCTATTTAATAAAATATCAGTATTTCTGAGAAAAAATACTGCTTTGTAGGGTTAGAACAAATAATTCGTTACTATTAAAATTCATTAATTTAAATCCTCTGCAGATTTCAAAAATCTTGATCTAATGACAAGAACAACAAAACAAAACAAAAAGTTTATATATATGTTTATATATATATAAATTCCTTTCTAATTCTACCCTTTTAAATTCAAAACACTCTCTCCTTTAAAAAAATTATATAAATTCATAATGTCTAATGCTTTCTGACGCTCTTTCTTTCCAACTTTTTGCCTTCCAATTGGGTCTGTTGTATGTACCAGCGGACAAAGAAATCTTGGACTGTTTCTTTGATAAAAATTGTTCTATTTGTTTGAAATAATGAAGAATAGCAAATGCTAAAGAACTCCGGGACTATTTCTTCAACTCATGGTTTACATACACACATACATACGCAAAGAGACAGAGAGAGAGAGAGAGAGAGTTGTAAACAAGTTTATACAATATTTTTTCTTGTAACATGTTTTAATCATCGTATGATTGATCATGGATATATTTTGGCTTTATATCATTCACCGGGAATTATAAACCTCAATTAATTTTAATTCATTTAGTTTGCATTATTCATTATCTTCAGTCAGTTTGTATTACGTTTCTTCATTCAGTTTGCAGTATTAAGTCTTTTCATTCAGTTTGCATTATTCATTATCTTCATTCAGTTCGCGTTATCTAATATTCCCATTTATTGTACAGAGAAAAATTAAGATGTTTCATTTTCAGGCAATTAAGCAGATTATACATTTTCAGGCAAGTTAGAACGGAAAGAAACGTTGGAAGACGTTATCCTGCGCACCAGTGGATACGAAAGCAATTCGGACCACGACCTGGATGATCTTGACTTGAGAGCGAAGTTGCTGAAAACGGGAGAAAGCATGAGAATCGATCAAAGACTCCTAAAAGACAGGTTTCGATAGCGCTTAACTCGAAAGCGGAAAAGTAGCAATGAAGGTTCAAACATAAATTTTCTAATTTTCATGCAACAAGGACAATTATTTCATTAATACATAATGTCATATCTTAAAAAATAAAAATCATATTCCTCTCTTTATTTATATTATCTTCATACACATGCAAAAATATGTTACGTACTTACAGAATGATTCTTGCACTTGTGTTGTTTAAACTAGTAATGTAATTCTCTTAGTATTTTTTAAATCAAAATATCTCATTTGAATTTGAATTAAAGTCTTCAAAAATATTTTAAAGGTAGAAAATAAATTTTGAATTCACGTTAATGTAACTGTACTAAAATCGGATATTTAAATAAATTAAATCAGTTTTATTTTTAAATTATATCCACTTTATAGAAAACCGAAACTTTTCATTTATGATGTATGTATTGAAATCTATTATATCAATATTTACTATTAATAAAGATGAATGTGTATGTATGTTGGCATTCAAGAGGTCCGACCATTTGACCTACAGCTATATATATATATATATACACTTTAAAAGGCGGAAAAGTTCCACTCAAAGTGTGATATTTGAAATTTTAAGTAGAATTTTTATTAATTGAAAATTCCGAAAATATTGCTGCTCAGAAATTATTATTTAAATTAACTTAAAATTTAAAAAAATCTTTTTAATAATGTAAATTTATTAGGAATGCAATAAATAATGTTAATTTATTATTTCTGAATTTTGGTAATTTTTTTCAAAATACTTTTTTTGCCTATTGTTGGTAACTAGATGCCATTTATACACTGAAATTAAAACCTTTTTCATATTGTTACATCGAATATTTAACTTTAATTATTACTGAAAGTAACAATGAAGAATTCGGTTTAGTATTTTACACTCATGTCCATAAATTAAGGATAATTCAGAGTCACGTGGAAATCGAAATCTAAAATACATATATCACTCGTAAAATGACTACACACATCTTCAAAAATCATATGCAAATTGCAGGAAGTCACCAGATGACACCGATAGTACGTCACAATGACGAGAGTGATGTATAAGGAATACAAGCAAAAGAGTAAAATTGTTTGCAAGCGCTTTATAAGTCTTTCAGTGAAATAACCGTATAGTTATGACACAAAGGACGCATTTAGAGTATTTTTTAAGTTGTAGAATTATCGGCCGTCTGGAATGTGAGCGTACCCAGTTGGAAGCATCCGAGGAACTTGGAATCGCCCAGAGTCTCATCTCCAGGCTTTGGCAACGATTCCAAGATTATGGTAATGTGAGTAGACGTTACAGCACAGGTCACACCCGACTTACAACGCCGAATGAGGACCAGTATTTGGTAGTTACTGCCAAAAGAAACAGGCGGGGCACAGCATCAGACCTATCTCGTCAGCTCTCTTCAGCTACTGGTACGACAGTTTCAAGGCAGATCGTGTACAGACGCTTAGGGCAGATTGGTCTATATGCTCGTAGGCCTGTCAGATGTGTTCCACTTACTGCAACTCACTGTCGCCTGCGGCTAGCCTGGAGTAGAGAGCATGCATTGTGGACACCGCAACAGTGGGCTTGTGTGATGTTTCCCGACTAGTCCAAGTTTAGCTTGCAGTCTGATTCTCGCCGGACTTTCATATGAAGAGCTCCAGGTACCCTTTACCAACAAGAGAACATCATTGAACGACACCGTTACGGTGGTGCAGAATTGCTCGTTTGATGAGGAATTATTTTGGGTTCCAGAACTGACCGGCATGTTCAAATTGAAACCCTGACAGTCCAAATCTATCGAGACGTCATTCTGCAACAACATGTACGTTTGTTTTTGGACGCTATGGGCGCAGAATTCGTGTTTATGGATGACAACGTCCGTCCTTACCGTGCAAACATCGTAAACGAATGCCTTCGATCGGAGAATATCACCCGCATGGACTGGTTGGCATTCTCACCGGACTTGAATCAAGTAGAGCATGTGCGGGATATGCCTGGCCGACGAGTTGCAGCCCGTCAACCACCTCCTACATTTCCACCGGAACTTCGGAAAACATTGCTTGATGAGTGGTGCAATATTCTCCAAGATCAGATCAATAATTTGATACTCAGCATTCCTAGGCGTTGTACGGACCGTATTGCATCGTCTGGGAGACATAATATGTATTAACCATCATACCAACCATGTAATATTGGTTTTTGTAAATAGGTGTTTTTTGTAATTTGCTCCAGGGAGCAAAAAATCATAATTTTTATTAATGATATCAAAAATATAGTATCATTTTTGCTCTTTACCGTTCGTTTAATAAATAGACTTTACAAATAAGTAACATTTGTTTTGCTTCTGAATCTTTCTTTTCCTGAACTTGCATTATCCTTAATTTATGGACATGAGTGTAGTAGTTTATATGCGAACAAGAAAGTGAAAATGCAGTACCATAAAAGATAATGCGATGTCAAAATTTAGATTAACTAAATCGTGAACGTTAAGCAGTCTAATGTTTTTGAGTTGACTCTATTAGGATAGTTCATATGCACATACTAGATGATTTGAATTAAATTAAGTATTAAACTAGGATAATCTAATTTCTGATACAATCTGATGCTCAAAAATATCTTCTTGTAGAAATTATTAATATTAAATTATAGTTAAGTGATTTATTTGAAGGGAAATACAACAAAAGTTTTCTGCGAATTCACTGATCACCAAACTCGACTGGTGTTTAATACAATTACGTTTTCTTCGGAATTCGTAACAGATTTATGCAACTATGATATATATCCTATAACTAATTAAATAACATTGAAAGCTTTGGAAATGAACTAATTAATTATAATTAGTTTTATAACATAAATGATAATTATATTCGTTAAATGATGTAAATTCGATAAATATGGTCAAAAATGCTTCTTAACCATTTTTAGACCTGAATTAAAAAAATTATTTTAAAAAAATAAGAGGCATTGAACTCTAGTTCGAAACATTGTAACATTATATGGCTTTAGGCATGATTTTTCTATCTTTATATTAATATCAAATATTTATTCTGAATTTATTTCTATCAAATAGCAACGACAATGTGAACACACAAGAAAAACTCCATTATATATTTTGGAAATGTGTATAAACCTAGATACTAAAACAATGAAAAGCTTTTTTTTAAAATATATTAAATTTTTTTGTTTGCAAATTTATTGAAATTATAAGGGAAAAAATGTACAGGAATAAAAAAAAGCGAAAACACAGAAAGTTAATTTTGTAAACTTTAAATTAGTCTGAAAATGGTTTGTGTGTGTATGTGTAATTAAATGATTAAAAATTCGATTAAATTTTAATTAAAGTTATCTCTATATCTCTATGTCCAGCGCTCTGTTTTGTGTAGCATTTGAAACGCTTTTTGCATTATACATCTCGCATGACAGGATTTATAGATAAAATACATTACAATTTTAAAATATTTACACTATTTAGTATGAATATATCTTTTGTTTTGTTTTGATTATTTTCAGTTTTTCTTCTATAATAGAGATTACTAACTCTATTACTTGAAAATTCGAATGCATCATCAAATAAGATGTTCAATAAATAATGCAGTGCGTTCAAACATCTTTAAAATTCGATTGTGCCATTTTACGTTCTCTTAAATTTTCGGTTTGTAACTTACAATTTATATTTGGTATTATTCATTTATAAACACATTTATATACAAACGATCATACTTAGGTGATCGATTAGGTAATTTTACAATAATTCCCAATATCAGACAGCTTAAGTCATTCAATATTTCAAAGATTTTACTAAATAAAAGAAATTTTCACACTTTTCAAAATAAAATAAAATAAGAGGCAACATCTTTGTGACATTTTCGTGCTAACTACTCGGAAATAAAATAATTCGATGTCTCTTTTATTGGATTATTGGAAGAAGTCAGAAAAACAGTGAATCGATGCAACCATGAATAATTGATTCTGAAATTGAATTACTTTACTTACGTTCGAATATGCGACTCGCAAATTGGACACTCCGCTAATAGATGTCATTTGAGACTATGAATGGTATTTTTTCGCTTTCAGCGAAATAAGAACACTGCTGAAGGGATGAAAGCTGCACGTTAACTGGAAATGATGGTAAAGGGTTGTTTAGTTAAATATGAAATAGTTCTTGCTTTGTCAAAATAAAATAGAGGTCGCATGAAAAGACTTGTTTTTAAATAGAGACTGATTCAAGTAAAAGTACTGATATAAAGAAATAGAATGAAATTTTGGTTATTCGAAGTTTTCTAATATTCAAATTTCTGTCACCTATTTTATTATTATTATTATTATTGCAAAACTAAATGTTTGGGTGGAATTAGAGCAAGCATTAGAACATATTTCATTCAGAAACAAGAAATAAAAACCCTAAACACAAAGAAATTTAATGGAGGACATTTTGATTATCTTGAAGAAATGGAAACATACTTTAATCAAAAATAATTAATGTTTATAAAAATCCATGTAAAAACGAATTGAATCAAAAAAAATTTAGTATTTAAATATTCTAAACATTTTTCTTTAAATGTAATTATTAATTGCCGATAGCCATATTTTTTAAAAATTATTTTTTGCTTACTTAGGTGTTATTTATTTATTGAGTGATAAATAGGAACGTAATTAACTGAAAAAATGTATTCGTGTTTTTCTTTCTTTTTCAGTGTAAATGAATGATTTGTATCCTCGAATGATAAAAGCATTTAACTAGAGTTATATTAAAGGATACACTTTCGTTATCACTCACTAAAAATAAAGTTATTAAAGGCTCATGTATTGTAACATGTACGACCAGTTAAATGGCATTAATAGATATATGTTAAATAACAAAGCTTTAAAAAAATCTGAAAAGGCTAGGTACTGAAACTATCGTTTGCCACACACATACATGCACACACATACATGCACGCACACACATACATGCACACACACACACACACACACACACACACACACACACAAATTAATCGCTTCTTCTGGTGGTAAACGATTTTTTAAAGAAGTGGATAATTTTCGTTGTAATTGCTTTTTATCATTTGTAAAATTAAAACATAAAGCACAATAAATCAAAAACAGAGTTTTAACAGACTTTTATTATATATATTCTTTAAGTTATTAATCAGTTACAATTAAAAGAAGCAAAATCGAATTTAGTTGTAATTGCAATATGAAAGCAATTACAACTAAAAATCGTGAAGAATTCTAAATGCATAATAATGATTATAAGAGCAGTATTTTTTGTTCAGTATCTTACATTAAATTATAGATGCATTACATAAAAAATCAAAATACTTGACTGAAAAGTGAAAGAGTCTGATTTATATGGTTTGAAACTAAACTGAGTATTGTGGTGAATAGCATATAAATAGAACCCGGAACCTTTTGATTAGCAGTCCAGTAACTTAACAATTATACCAAAACGATCGTTCGGGTAGAAGAGTTGTTAACTGGCTTATATGCTATTCACCACAGTATTTAGTTTTGAAATCCAAACAGTGCACTAATTTAATGCATACTTTTTGCATGTATATTTAAACAATTTAAGCTTAAATTTTTCAAACCTTTACTCTCCTTTTAGGTTGCAAAACTTTTTACACAAAGGAAATATATAATTATTGATAAATAAAAAAATAATTTAATTTAAATTGGCCATTCAAACAAAATAGTGAATAGTAAACCGGCATTTTTCACGTCAAAATTATTTCGGCACCATGTTGTTTAAGAACATCTTAAATAAAGAAATGACTTGATGCTCTAAAAGCACACATAATTCAAAAGATGTGAGCAACGTAAGCATGTGCTTTAAAAGATATGAATTAAGCACCATAATTTTTTAATATCTTAAAGTATTTCCAAGATTGCCGAAATAAGCATTTGGAATTAGGTTTAAAGAGAAAAAGACAATTTATGTACGTACAACATGTATTATGAATTATAAAATATTCTGATTGCTTAAATTCTATCTTCAGGCAGTCAAATGCTCTACTGTATAGAATAAATATTGCACAGAGGCATTTGGTGCTTTATTCCGCCTTGCAGCCATGTTGAAGCATGACTTCAAACTTAAGAATACGTGCAAACTTCTCCATAGAGTCATGTCTATGTAGACGAGCGTCAACCCAATATGGAGGACAAAACCTTTCCTGTATTCTAAAGGTACCGGTATAAACTGAAGAAATCATCTTGATATCCATATCTGTCTAAAAGTTAGGTTATTGCTTAGCGTGGAACCCACTACATTTTGTTACTAATGCTTCTAATAATTTAATTGATGATACAAATGAAAAATGTGTATCACATTAATCAACAGATGCCAAATCGCAAAAGTTTATGAATTCAAAATGAAAGTAAGTTAATTTCAAGAAGAGATTCCGAAATAACCAAAATATCTTATCTAAATAATTAATACCATTGAATTAAATTTACTTAATCACTAGTCTCGTTTCAAAAAGCAGCTATCGTCATTCTTCACAGTCAATTCTTTACTTGCTTTCATTTCTTAAGTAATAATGAAACAAGATCTTTGTAGTTTCCTGCAGATGCATTTGGAAGAAGTTAAAATTCAAACTCCTGCATATATTCATATCTTTGTGCCATATCCTTCCAAATCTGTCGCTTTCACATTCTTACGTTTAGATATCTTCATTTCGAGTATTAAGACGACGAAAGAGATAGCAAGGCCTACAGCCCACAACACTAGCACTCCAAAAATGTGTTCCAAGCCTAAAGGCTTCAGAGTATTGTCGCTGTAACTGGTACAAAGGTTGGAAACCTCCAAGGCAGCTTCGAACCATTTTCCAGTGATATCTGCGTCGACCAAACGAGTAACTCTAAATAGAAGTTAGAACAAAGTTAATATACTGGAAAAGAATACATATTTAACACAAATATTTATACATTTTTGTTGTTATATATATTAAAATTATTATTATTTCATTTTCCCTTTACTTTTATATGTGATAACCTCTTTTGAAACGAAGTATATATTCTAAAACATTTAACATTAAATAACTTATTAACTGAATATAATAAACTCATTGCTTAAGACAAAAATGTCTGAAAGTGTTTCTGTAGTACACGTTATAATTTCTGTACAATATAAATTTTAATATTTTTTTTGTTATTGTCGGCAAATATTCATAAAAATAAGAAAATTCGAATACATTTATTTTTGTAAGTTTTTTAATTTTCTAATTTTTGTATCTTTGTGACGTATATCTAATGATAAGAACGGTTCACAATATTGTTTGTTCCCTGTTATTTCTTTTAAGAATTACTTGAAGTTCACTACTCTATGTTCTTAAGAGAACGTCGTGCAAATATGGCGTTCTTTTCACTTTAGTTTACCCCCCCCCCCTTTGCTTTTATCTTCCACGTTTAAAAAATAGATTTTTACCTTAATCACACGATAAAATACAAAGAGAAGATAATAAACTAAAAAGATATATTCATATGACTTTATTCTAAGTAAAAATTCAGAGCATTTAAAAACAAATCTACATGTTTAAGAGTCTCATGAAAGTGAATTGATGGGAAACATAAGGTATACAAAAACATACCAATATAAACATTAACATAAAACAACTTTTCATAAGTTTAGAAAATTTCATGAAACCTTGCTTACTTCAGAGGTTTTGGTACTTATTCAAGTTTCCAAAACTTACCTAAGGTAATTTACATAAAATTTCGAAATTCCCATATTTTTTTAAGATCTTTTTTTTTCAAACAACGTGCTAAAGTTGACTCTAGAATGAATACAGGTTTCTATTCCTTTTTTCATAAATAAAATCCTGTAAAAGTAGGAAATGTTGAGTTTCTGTTTACTTACCCTCTGTTAAATGTTTCGGCGAACACAGGTGGTAATCTTTTGTGAATAGCCATCATTAACGAAAAAGGATAAAAGTAATTCTTCGACAGATGCAGATTGCAGGTCCCTTTCTTTCTGAAATATGTGCTCAGTCTATCTTTTATGATCAAATGTCCATGGATGATACATAATCCTCCCTTTTCCACTTTGGGAATGCTTTGAAAAGCTTTCACTTGGGGGATTGTGTGATCAATTTTCGTCCACGCTAATCTATTGATGGCCAGATTTGATTCCTGGAATAAAATTCATGAAATTTCAAATATTGGTCAAGCAATAAAATTAAGATATTATTAATGTGTCGCATTCTGAAAAAGATAAATTCTATCAATTCATTTAGCGTTAAGTTTTTATTACATTAAGAGAAGGCCATAAGATGTTATATTATTTAGCAGCCAGTAATGAATTCCTCTTATCATTTAGTTCTTTTCAGATTTCAGATTTACACTTCGGAGTTTCAAAAGGGAAAAAATTCAGACCAGGAAAGCTATTTAAACAGTCTAAATCTTCTTTAAAAACTAGGCAAAAATCTTAATCAAATAACGCGCTTTTTTGCCGACTGGTTTAGATGATTCCTGATTTCTTACAGCATAGTGATTTTACTGATCAAATATATATTATTGGACCCCAAAATTTTCATTTTCATTAGATGAAAGAAAATATACCTGGAAAAATTCAGATCGTAGATGAGACTCAATGTCAGCTGTCAAACAAAATACTTTTAAATAGGTCCGAATTTGTGATAAAGGCTAAACAATCTACGGAATGATAATAATTAAAGTTACAATTGCTAAGTGAAGTCAGTTAAGGATCACTAGCCAAAATGACCTAAAATGTGTCTTGAATATACTTGAAGTAATAGTAGTTTGTACGATGAAAGAAAAAAGATCATTTAAAACGCAGTGGACATCATGTCGATCATTTTTTGTATAAGCAGTAAATAATTTGTCTGAAGTTTTTTCTTCGTGACGAATCACCAAAAACAAATGTCGTTGTTCATGATTATTAAGTATCATTTCTTGCAGCACAGTTATTAATTTCCTGTAGGATACTATCGTTTTCTTTTAAATGCAAATTTTCCATCTTTTGCTAAATACACATGAAATAATACTTTTCATTTCTTTAGTGAATTCCCTTTAAAATAACTCTCAAATGGTTAATTTCAGGTTAAGATTTTATTTATTCATCAGCATTTTTATACCTTCAGCACATAAAATCGATTGTCCCAAGAGTATTCAGCTCAACTTTAAGAGCTTTCTCTGAAATGTTTCTAAATTTTCAGAATCTTTATAGATTTAATTATATTCATCCTACATTTTTGTGATATATATCGAGGTGTAGAGAATGCATAAATGTTTAATAACACAAATGTAGACTTACCAACCAAAATGCAAAAAAAAAAAAAAAAAAAAAAAATGAAAAAATTGATTACAATCTACGTGATGATGCAAATTACTGCAAACTTGGCATTTCGTATGCGTTTCTAAACAGTTCCTTTTTTTGTATGCTAAGCAAGACTTTATTAACGCATGAAACTTAGTGATGCACACGAAAAAAAAATCTCTATTAAGGATATATTCTAAATTTTTACATCCTTTATAATGTACACTTTACAGTGTCAAAACATGGTAGCGCATTCAAATATGCTCTAGTATTATTTCCATTGCATTGACAGTCAGAGTAATGATCACTCTTATGGGTATCATGAAGAAATCTAACAGAATACGTCTTCTCTCATTAGATACAACCGTAATCCACGGCGAACCAACTGGTCCCTAAAGACGATTAATTGGTTATAAGCAACTGTAACAGTACAAAGCTCTTAAAGAGCCTCGCATGAGAGACATCGCTAAATACCTGCATCTCTCGACTCGTTTGCTATTCTCAACTGACTCAATACTGACAGCTCAATTCACTCCAGTTTTTGAGTCTGTGCAGGAAAAGACGCATCTAGGAAAATTGCATAAACTCGGGTTCCAATGGCGCTATCGCCAATATTTTGTGTTTTTTTATCGCCAAGGTCGGGGGTCATTGACAGGGTATCCATCATATATCTGTAAAACATCTTTCTTACCAGGGTCACTCATTGCATTGGGATATCTTTGAAGATCCCTCTCACCTTAAGTACGTGTTCGATTTGTATTTCTCTGGGTGCGATGCAAATCACTCCGCGGCTTTTGGCGAGATCCTCGACGGTGTCGACGACGGGTGAGCTCTTCATCAGAGTCAGCTTCGAGACCAGAAGGCTCTGAAAAGTATTCATGACAAGGAATGCGATGCAGAAGACCCACAGCATGTTCAGCACAGGCAGGAAAATGGACACCAGCTGTTTGTTTTTTCTCAATAAGAAGTTTTCTTTCGGAACTAGAAAGACGAGAAATAGAATTAGCAAAGATTGCGTGTTAATTTTGACAGAAGCAGGGACATTTGAATATTGCAATCTTTAGCAAATATTGAACTAAATGACATACATTGTCAAAATGGTTTTGAATTCCAATACTAAATCTTTAAAAGAATAATCTGCCATAATCTGAACTATTTTAAAGACTTGACATTCTTTGCTCATTATAATGATGCATGCGTTATATAAATCTTAACTTGTTTGCTTTTTGATATCAACTTTAGTAATCAAATTTTTTATATTCATTTTCAAAATATTGAATACTTTCTAAATTAATTCGATTAGATCATCTAGATTAATGGTTAGTAAAGATTTCAATTAAATACTTTTTGCAACTTGATCTTAAAGACTCATATTTTGTTAGATATATAACGCATACTATTTTAGAAGTTTTAGACCATGTTGATCACTGCTATATGCACTTCTCTAATTTTTCATCTATGTCTTAATATATAAAACTATATCTTAGTAAAGAGCAGCAACACTTAAAAATAGGCACAATTGAGAAACATATTTCCCATTTCTATATTCTGAAGTTAAATCTTAAATGTAGGTACAACAAAATTTAAACAAATTTACTAAACGCATATCCTAAAGAAATTTACTCAAAAATCCCTATTTCTGTTACTAATGAAGAAGTATGTGCATGTAACAATGAGAAAATAATAATTAAAGAAATATGTTAATCTTTAAACTTTGAAAGAATAATAATTAAAAATAATTTAATTAATGGTTGGAAATATATTGATAATTTGCTTTAGATAAACAGCGATATTACTGATGTTGTTATTGATTGTTATGCTAAAGCATTAAGTTTATCTAAAACGAATGAAAATCAACACAAAGCTATCTATTTGAATTAAAAAAAAAGAAATTTCTAATGAAGAAACATTGGTGGGTATTTATGATAAAAGGGATGAATTTAACTTAAGATGAAAGGGATGAATTAAGCTTAAATAATTATCATTTGAACTTTAAATTTTTTCACAATTTAACAGCATAAAAAATTCGTAATAAAAAAATTTCTTATATTGAAGGAACAAACAATCTCATCAAAAACTTAACTTTTAATGATTTTCCCAAAAACTATTGAAATATAGAAGTTTTATGAAGAAAAGGTTTATCTATTTTCTACCCTATATTCTAATATTTTCACAACTAAAGATACGCATTCTAGTTTTTCTTTTTTTTCAACTCAATAGATGGCGCTGAGATTGTTCAAGTTATTTCCTTTGATGACAAAGCACCTCGATCAAGCGTTTTGGGCGTTTTCAGCGCGGGAAAATTGAATTTAGTTTTATATAACTGTCTACAGTAATAAATTAAATTTTCTTTATAAACGCGTTTGGATTATTTTTACATTCTACTGGTATGTTTTTTTACTTTTATTTTATTGATGTCTTTTAGTTTTATATTGATCTTGTAGTGGTTTCGTTAGATTCCATTTGCTGTGGTTTTACTTAGATTTGTATTTTGAAATAATATTTTCATTATAATTATTATGTAATTTATTGTCATTGTTTTATTTATATTAATTATTGTTTTCAAAAACTTCACTTTCGTGGGATTTTCGGGTCACGAGGGGTCAATACTCGATCGAAAGTCAGAACCCTCAGCAGGGGAGTAAAAATGATTCCAGAATGGCGTGAATAAATTTTATGTCTGTATTATTCAACCTTTCAGAGGAGTTCTTGTGATAGTTAGGCACATATTTTCTGCTTTGCATTATAGATTTTCATAGCTCATTTGAATGAAACGTTTTTTTAGAAAATATAAATCCAACTTAAGGTCATTGAATCAGAATGGAACTAGACCGTAAATCGAGGAAACTCAAGCATATTGAGAATAAATGTACTATAATGATAAGAAATTGAATTTAACTAATATTAGTAAAAAAATCTACTCTAATATTTTGGTGAATTTCGATATTTTAGATGTTTTTGAACCCGAAATATTCCATTCCGAAGCTCCATCTGTCTGCTCATACGCATGTATGATCAGATAACACAAGAATGTAGTAAGAGGCAGGAATAAAATAAGAAACCAAAATCAATTTAATTAAAAATTATTGATCTGTATCAGATTTTGGACTCAATTCGGTATAATGAAATTAGATGCTTTTAAATAAGCATTTAATATTTTTCTCTCAATATGATAAAATAACCAAAAGAATAAAAATGTAGCCTTCACAATTTTTATATTATCATGCTGATTCTTATTATACAATATAGCTTTTTATATATGCATTTCAATTATTGAGTCTATTTACCTTCATATTATTACTCGTATTCAAATAAAATTACAGTATTTATTTACTTACCCGGTGTTGCTCTATCCTGTGATATTATTAAATCAATTTATTTGCATACTCATTATCTTATCTGCACTTACAAATAATTTTTTGTCATAGCCAATAAGGTCAAAATCTTTTTTGAACACCTGACATTCTTATTTGAAAATCGGAATGAGCGTTCTCAATATTTTTTAATAAATACATTTTCGGTCCCTATGTTGCTATTCAGACGACAATCCAAGGTTTACTCTAAGTTTTGTACAATATTTAAATGAACTTAGAAAACTTCCTGCAATGGGCCTTTTTAATAAAAGTAAGAAATTCAATAACTACTGAAAAAAACTATCTAAAATATATCATTTTGCTTGCAAGACTCAACAGAATAACGAAAGCTTTTAACCAATATTTATTGCATGCAAGTTTAAAGAGCATCCATTACAAGAATCAATCATTTTATAATTGACAATCGGAACATCTGCCCTGTCACGGAATCCCGCAGGTGGAAATTTCCATTTCAATTATGAAGAATAAACAGAGTATTAAGATTTGCTCTTCGTTGAATGCTAGTTAGTAAATTCTCTAGGTTTGCTTATCTATTTGCTATGGTAATTATGAAACCGTGTATAACCAGAATCTCTTATTTGCCAAAGGCGTTTCATTTCTACTCTCAGCTTGAAGAATTTCTCGAAGAATTTTGATTTCAGTGTTTAATTTCTGTAATTAGACTGAGAAAATTTAAATGGCGTCTTCTTTTATTGCTTTACACAGCTATAGTATAAGTTTCTAGGATAATGCTATTTTAGATTATATATTAAAAAAAATCGAATTCAATTCTTTATTTGTAGCATCATTGGGTTTTTCCAACACGTATTTTATATTCTCATAATATTTAATGTTTAATTAAATATTTTGTTTATTACATTTGCTGATTTTTAAGCCTTATTTTTTTTATGTTCAGTAATTTCATAAAACGAGATAGATATTTTATTAAGAAGAGTTTGGTTGTATGTAGTGATTTTAGACCTTTAATTTGTTAAAAAACAGAACCTTCTTTCTACATAAACTGTCAAAGCCACAATCAATTAATGCAATCATTATCCTGACTTATCTTTCATAAGAGATTCATAAAATATTTATATGAAACAGAATGTCTATCTCTTTGAGTGTTCTTTATACAAATCAATAGTTTTTGCCCAATTTTGATGAAATTGATCACATCTTTCCTTTCAAATTAACAGAAAAATTATTAGCAACTTTTAAATGTCTAACAATTAATTAAAATTTCCTTTTAAACAAAAAATATGCAAGAATTTAATGCTTTATCGTGATGTTTTCAGAAAATCTAATACTTTTTATATATGATACTTTTACATCATATAGAAATTTTAAAAAAATAGCTTTATAGAAATGCTAATTTCCTCTTTGACATAAATTTTTCACTAATTTCAAATTTTTTTGAATTAATCTTAGATGCAATTTATGCCTACTTTTAATATTTTTCTGAAAAATTCAAACCTTTTTTTGTGTACTTTATAAAATCATTCAATCGCATATTTCTGCCAATGTTAAAGTTATGATAAAGAAAAAAGATATCTTCCTTTGGCATTAACTTTAAAGTAAGGTTCCGGCCTACATGTTTATTTAATGGTATACGCACTAATATGTAAACGCAGTAATTGACTCATAAACCTGTCAAAATGCCCTTTGTTGTTTGCCTTAAATTGTTTAATTTTGTCTTCATATCTAATATGTTTTTATTTTTAATGAACCTAGTAGGAATGCCATAATCTTCTTGTGCCTATTTATTTGACTCGGGTTTATTGAATAAAAATTTATTTCATTTGATAAGTTTTTAAAGTTTTTATTTCATCAAGCAAAATTTTTCCAACCTGCATGAAATTTATACTTCTAAATTTTCATTTTAGAAAATTTGGGTTTCTCTTTTATTTTCTCATATGCGATGCATAAAAAAAGTACTGTACAAAAAATTCAAATTCAAAATTTTGACGAATCTGAACGGTTTAGAACTCCCTGAGTTATACTTAAAATAAGCCAAAGTTGAAGAATTGTACCAATTTATTCTTGTTAATAAATATTTAAATTTTTTCAATCATAATTGGGTCTTGATATTCAAAATTTATCAGTCACTTTTCTTGAAGAGGATACGAAAAATGAGTGTATCTTCTCTGTTTACTCTCTAGTCATGGATGGAAATCCCTAAATAATTTAATTAAAAAATACAGATGCGGCTGTGATATTTTCAAGATACATTTACTAGTATTCATACTATTGTATTGTTCAATAAAAATTAATGATATTTCGATTAAATTTCCGGGCACCCTGTCGCTTTAAAAAATTGGACATTACGATCTATTTTAAAACATCAAATCGCATTTTCTAGAATGGGATTTTTGTTCCGTAAATTCTGATTGACAAAAAAAAGTATATAGGCATTTTTCGACGATTCTGTTTTTTACAATAGTAAAACTTTTCAAAAAAAATCTGAAAATTTTCATTAATTATTTCCTTATGTGTGTCGCATGTACTTAAATTATGTTCCAGAAATTTCGCTAAAATTAAAAAAAAAAAAAAAAAGTGAAACATTTTTCCGAATTTGCATTTTTCAAAGATTTACTTCTGATTTAATTAAACTATTCTAACGTTCAACAATTTATTCTATAGATAATTTGAACGCCTACAAGTTTTTATTCTGCATTTTTTTATCTTTCAAATTAAATAGTTTTTATTTAAATTCGAAAAGCTGGTATGTCAACTTTCACTCCTCTATATTCGAGAACAAAACATAGCTTATTTTGAGTATCCAATTCAACAACTTAAACCGATGATGGTGTCGTGTCCGCGTTACCACGGAAAGGGGGTGCAGTAGCTTCTGAGGGTAAAGACCCCTGAGCACCTGACTTCTAGCTCATATGAAGATGAAACTCACACATTCACTTGCACAACCCCTTTTTTACAGGGGGCCACATTCACACACCTCACAGATGAAGAACAACCATGCCCGAATCGGAATTCGAATCCGGTACGCCCAGATCACGGGGAAGATGCGCTACCCCTATGCAAGGACGCCGGCACTTAAACCAATAAAATTTTTAAATATTTTTTTTATATAAAAGTAGAAATAACCAGACTATTAGTGAATATTATCAGTTCTTTTAGTTCCTTTGAATATTAAGTTTCATGCGCATGTCTCATCAACTTCTTGCGTTCCACGAGTTGGAGTTCACGAAGTCTGATCTCTTCTCAGGCATTTTCGTGGAATGACAACTTTAGGGCATAAAATATGCGAGATTATTTTACACTATATCGTATAAGACAGCATTTTATATGACTAATGTATTTATGACGAATAAATGACTCTACCTTGCCTCATCATGTATGAGAGTAAATTCCAGAAATATTGCGCCACAGTACTCAACCATTGAAATGAATATGGCAACAGTGCTATACGGAATAAAGCTGCTGATGTCACAGAGATAACAAATAAAGCGATGATAATACCAATCCAAACCTATAAATATTAACATTGGTTTTGCATTATCATAGATATAAAGCAAAGCATATTTCATTTCACTTGAACATTACTAATAATGAAATATAATATGGTTTTTTGCTATTTTTATTCTTTCCTTAAATTTAAAACTTCTTTTTGATTGGAATCAAAATTTGTCTTCTCAAAAGAAGAAATGTTTTTGTGTGTGTGTGTGTGTGTGTGTGTGTGTGTGTGCGCGCGCGTGCGCGAGTGCTAAATCTTACAAATAATAATAAAATTTCATTTCTCTTTTATCTTTATTAAAGGAAATATTTGTGTACTTGCATGTGAAGTCCCGATGTTTTATTATACCTATAACCCTGAAATAGATAGACGTAACGATAATCTACTGTATCTTAAAAACTGAACTTTAATATTTAGCATTGAAAAGAATTACTTAATATTTTGTGGTATTTTATACTATTTATTTTTCCTTCTATTTGCCAATAGCTTCCGATTGCAATTGAAAAAAAAAATAGCTATGTCATTAAGTAGAACAAACAACTGTTATTTTAATGAAATCTGTTTTGAAGGTTTAACATTGTTTACCGAATCCTGTAAAATTCTTAAAATATAATAAATTTTCTTGAAAAACTCTTAAGAATTAAAATTAAATATTTATATTCTGAATTTATTATTTTTCTTTTTCATTTTTTGTAATAATAACACGATATTTTTTCAATGATTTAAATAAGAATGAAAGAAATATTTTTGATAATTTTTTATTAATTATTTTCATTATAAGTTCAACCATTTTATCCGCAGATTTGATTTAGAAAATAAGAGGAAATATTCCTTATTATCTGGAATATTATTGTCTCTAAGTGTTGCAGCTGTTTATAATTTGGAATTTCGCAAGTAGCTGAATAAGAAATAATGTCCGAAGAATCACGTTATGGGCGCGGTTGAAGTAAATTGAACTAGAAAATTTCTTATAAATCCAGATCAATCATGAACAATAATTCCCCTAAATAATGAGAATAAATTGTATTACAGAACAGAAATTTTGTTAATGTTCAGTGAACTTGATTGAATTATCTTGTAAAAATTAGGAAAATAAAAATGTCAAAAGGATAGCAAATTAAAGATGCGATAATCTTTTTCTTAAAAAAAAAAGCAACCAATATCACTAGAGCTTTCCTCAAAATCAGATTATAAAGGGGTTCAATTCCTTTTCTAGGATTACATAATTAACATACTAATGTAAAATACCTAGCTTATAATTATTTATACAGTGTAAAAGGGAGGGAAATTTAATTGCTTTGAAATATCTTTTCTATTGCAAAATACTTCTCTCAAGTTATCAATTAAATAAGATGCATTGTTCATAGATAAAATGCCAAATACTCGTAAACTCAATCGTCTAAAAGCTGTGACATTTTTAAAAAGCGATAACATTCCATCTTTTTAAAAAACATTCAAAATAGAACGCATTGCTAAAGTATTAATTTGGTAATTTCAGAATCATATGACAATACTTACACTTTTGTCTAAAACGCTGAAATACAAAAACAGACCCAATTCTTCTGATTTTTTACCCGCGAGTATTGTATAAGCTTCGATGGTGATTGGGTTTGTGTAATAGAGGAAATCTAAAAATTCATCTGATGGAAGTATTGGATTGAGAATCAAATCTACTTCCTAAAAAATCCAAAAAAGCATAAATAAGTTGAAATCGGATTAAACAAGAAGAAATTAAACGAAAATATTTTTTAAATAAAATACAAAGTTATATACTTTTAAATAAGATATGCCTTTCTAACTTGCAATATTAAGAAAGTGTTTGAGTAAAACATGAGTTTTATTGACTAATTTTTTAGGGCAAGTTTTTTAATTTAATTATATAAAAGTTATCTTCCAGTTTTTATGAAAAATTCTTAATCTTTTTATGCAGCTTTATAAATAAAACAGTTTTGAACAAGGTTGGTACAGTTTGTCGTTTTTCTATGACCGTTTCTTTTTTTTACTTTCTTTTATACTAATGACATAATAAATAGTAACGTATTTATCAAAATATTCGATTTCGATGAATTTCTATGTTAGATCTCCATGAATACTAAAATACATCTTTGAAATTATTTATCTGTTATTTTATCTTTCTATTTATGTACCCGACGATTTAAAAACAGTTTTGGTTAGATGTTTAAAATTTGATATATGTTCTTTACATAAAAATTCATATAGTTATATTTTGAACTAAATCTGTTCAAGCGAAGTTTGATGAACCGGTTGTCCTATTATTTATGAATATGATAACTATAAAAAGTAGAGCTAAATAAATGCACAGACTTTGCATTTAAAATAGAAATGCGTACTAAATTTTGACTCAAACCCATCAAAGGGTTAATCATCCATCTGTCAGTACTTTTGCATTCATGTAAATGCAATCATTCAAAAGCGTAATGACCTGAATGAATGAAATTTCCTATGCTGTCTCGTGATCACAATCTTATATCTGAGACAAATTTTGGTTTCAAGCAGCTGAAAAACACGCTTTCAGAATATATATTCCTTTTTCTGTTATTTGCGTATCAACCGCCAAAGAAAAAATTGCCAAGAATCGCATGCTAGATCCAGTAAAAGCACTGGATTCATGCTAAGTATTGATTATTTGTGCCGGGATTAATCGCTAAAAAATCACTAAAATTTTCTCCTAATATGCTCTTTAATAATTATTGTACGCTAATGATATGCGCTGCTTACACAATATTCAAGTGCTGTTTTTCTTTAAAATATCAGGAAGCATACAGCTTTTAAATGTGGGACTCTGAAGAATAAAATATCTGAACCCTCGTGGCTCAGATATTTTATGGTCCTCCCCAAAGTGCACAATTTTATGCTAACATGTTTTATTATAGACAATGTGATAAAATTGTAGAGATATCAGTTCCTCTCGTGTTGCTTTAAAAATTTTGAATTATATTTCATGTCTACTCGATATGGAAGGAGCCACATCCCCCAACGACAGATGCCATCCAATGCTTTTTCTGTGACTTCCAGTTATAGTAAGAATTTTATGCAATTAAATTATTTTGATTTGAAACAGTTAAAAAATCTATCAATTATAGATTGAAATTCTTTTCAAATAATTGTTTATTGCCTTTAACATTAAATCGTTTGTGATCAGTTAAATAATCGTTTTTCAGTGGTAGCTTCAATTAGTATGTTCAATGTTAAAATATCGTTATAGCCTTTTTTTTTTTTGGCTATAAATACAAAGTATAAATTTCCTTGTAGCTCTGTAAGCTCAATATATAATTAAATAAATGAAAAACTATTTTGAGAGATGTAAATAACACCACTTTTCATTGATTGATATTGCAAGATTTTAAAAACAATGCACGATCAAAAATTTCCGATGAATTCAAGTATACATATAGAATGGACAACCAGCAACAAAGTTTTGCTTTTAATTTTTTTCCCGCGGAATTGTTGCATTTGCTATTTCACACATGGATGTTCACTTTTTTGGTTCATTGGTAAACAATAGAAATCAATTTTAGATCGAAAAGTGTTGCGTCGGATGCATGTTGAGATTATAAAAATGTGTTTATAAAACTGAATATATACATCATGTATCAGACATTGTCATCCGCTTTTTAATGTTAGGAACACTAAAATATCTGACATTTACATACGAATTCATGCACAAATTTTATATGATTCGATGGTAATGAAGTGGATGCGGAGGATGTGAAAATGTCAACATGGATGGATGGATGCCCATGGATTATGAAGGTGGTAATCTCTGACTCATGATGATTAACGGAAGTTGAAGAGAAGATTAAAGAGAATCAAAGATTCGTCATTATTTCAATACACATCGTGTAAGCCTGAGATTGCCATAGACGAACATCTAGGAATCAGAGCTGAAAACAAGGGGAAAAGTTTTTAGCTGCAGAATACTTGACTGGTTAGAATGCGATCAGAGGCATGTGGAAGTAAC
>JAPMOR010110912.1:0-13512 GCA_026543865.1 Argiope aurantia | reverse complement strand
AAGTCACAAAGAATGTGGCATCTAACGCTATAGAAGTTATTCCAAGAGGACATAAATGTAAGGAAATCTTCAGTACAGGCTTCCAAGTGTTGCATTCCTTTAAGGGGACTAATATTTGGTAGTAACTACCAAAAAAAAAAACAGGCGAAGTACTATACATGTTACATGAACTGTCGGTATTAACGATTATCACAGTTACGAGGCTTGCCGTGTTCATTCGTTTGGAGAATTTGATCAAGGAATGGCATTTCCTCTCTCCAAATTTAATAAATTGCACTAAGAAAATTCGTAAATGTCACGAACTAAGTCAGAATGAAAGAAATATGAAATTAGGTGCTTCAAATTTTACTTACGTTTCTGTACAGCATACCAACCATTCCATTCCAAGTGTTATTCTCCCAACTCCCATATGTATCGTAAGGCTCTCGGATATAAGTCAGTCTTTAAAGAAACATTTTTTAAATTAGTACAAACATTCAAAGAAATGATGATTGTTTATTTCAAACAGTAATCGGTTATCAACTACCTAATAATTTTACTCAGCATGAAAGATTAATTTTGATGAGAATTAACCGTTTCAAGGCGTCAAAGCTGCATCTCTCCCACATTTTAAAGATTTTTTATATGCTAGTTTTTGTCATTTTATCATAAAAACTATTTTAATGAATATTCAAATATTTCTTATGGTTAAAAATTATTATTACATTTTGATTAAAGATTAAATTGAATGTCTTAAAATAACTATAAATTCTTGCCTTTTCAGATGAGAAAATGAAAAAAAAAATGCAAGAAAATGATTTTATAGTAAATGTTTACTTCAAAAGAAATATTCAAATATTCAGTTATTATATTCGAAATATAGTCAGACATAAAAAATCCTGTTTCTTTATTAATTATTGAAATTAGAAAAAGCAGGTTAAAAATGTCCCATCACTCCTCAAAAGTGTGCCGGCTGATAAGAAGCAGCGTTTGGATCCGTATATAATTTGCTTTTAGTTTTAATTGACTGTTAATATTCACTTAGATTGGCTTTTCAAATAAATTTTAACGGATTTCATATAAATTGTCATTAGGTAGTATTTTAAAATGAATACATTCACAATAAAAATAATATTTAGATATATTTCAAAGGTTAATAAAATAAAAGTCGGATATAAAAAAAATATATTTCTTCAAAAATACAGAAGTATTCTTTAAAAAATACTGTATCTGAATGTATTTTTAGCGGATATGCTGAAATAAAGATATTTCAGTATTTTTTTATAGTTTCACAGCTCATGTAAAAGCAATTTATTAGCTTTTATCTTTATCTTTTTCAGCAACATACACTGCGTTTCACGGAATGGTCAAATGTTTCTTCATATAATTGTTTCCTTCTGTTTATGAAAACTTACTCTGCAATTTCATAAGCATACTCGATTGTAAATATTATAATTAGGCAACCGAATATGTTTAAGAAAAAAGTTTATTTTTGCTGGGTAATTTGAGGGGCAATAAAATGCATGACGACACAAAATAATTATCGCCGAATCTTTCTGATCAACAAAACAACGCTTCACATCCAAAATTTAAAAAAGTCATTGTATTTAATGAATGGCTATAAGTTTAATTTTTCAAAAGATTAAAAAATATATTCCAATTTTACATACTCTAAATTCATCCATCTCGCCACCATTTCCATTATTTGAGGAATGAACCCTCCCAGGACATCTCCGTTCTCAGTCTCTTCGACAGCGACGAAAGGTGCCAGCTGGAAGAAAAAGATTCCCATTATATTTTTGAGGGACTGCATATGCAATATTTCACAAAATATTAAATAATGCATATTTAATATCTTTTAAAAAATTAAAATGTGTATTATTCGATCTTAGAAACAAATACTTACTGCAACATTACAGATTCATTATAATTCAAATTGCGATTTTGAAATACTATAAATTAGGAATTCTGGTCCATAACTTTATTACAATTGATGAAATTTTGCTTAGTAAAGGAGAAAAAAAATTCATTAAAAATAAATTGATAGTTATCAATATCAGAATCATTATAAAAAAAGCTTACAAAAAAAATCATTTTTGAGGAAAGTATCTTATACGATCTCTCCAAACATGAGAATATTGTCAACCGAAAAGAAACGATATTGTATTAGGGGAAAATGGCAGTTTTATTTAAGTAATAACATTTGATGCATATGAAGAGCGAAACCGCTCTTGGCAGCATCACAAAAATAAGCAAGTACAACTTCCGATAACTGCAGTCTTCTTTTTATTACTTTAAGTATCCAGTTTTATTATGTCGATGGAATCTTAATTTACAACGCTTTGAAATGAAAACAACATTTATAATCACGCTTTACAAGAGCTTACAGAACTGATCACTCTTTACAGAACGAAACATTGAAAACACTGGTTAAATTATTTCATCGAGGTTGATTCAGACCTTATATAAGACAGAGGCGCCATCTCATACCTCTGTATTCCTTAACCATTCTATTCCCTGAACGGTTTGAAGGGCATGTTAGGAGAATTTTATTAAATATCAGAAGATAAAACAGAAATAAATATGTACAGAATTTACAAACAAATATAGAATAATAATAATATGCTGCCGAAGCATCATATGACACATTAATTGAGCAACATCAGTTTTTGTAATCATAGCCACTAAAGGAAAAATAATAATTTCTGTAGACAGATATTATAAATTATTCAATTTAACGGTTTTTTTAACTTAAAAACTATTTATTAACTTGTCATAAAATATTATTTAATCCTCATAATATCTGTGAGTAACGTCTGAAGAAAAATTGTTGAGTAGTTTGAATTTCTACAACTAGTAAACTATTTTTGAATTTCATTTTTTACCACGTCAGTTTTCTTGGTGAGATCTCTGATTACTAAGAACACGAGTCTGTATTGGTTTTAATAATAATGATTGGTAAACAAAAAAATCCTTTAGTATTTCCTATCAATATAATTTACTGAACAACAATGAATGAATTGATCTCTTGATAGTGATATGATGCATAATTAATGTCTTATTAAAGCACATAAGAATTTTAATAGAAAACAACAGTATCAAATTTTATGTATCGCACATAAGATCGTTTTTCCTCGAATGGACAAAATTTTATTTCAGGAAATTATTTCTAATTATACACATTATTCCTGTTTTTATTTTATGTCTATCACCACGATTCCTGTCATTAACCTTTCAACATTTAAATTTGCTTTCATCGAGAAAAATTAATGTCAAACAATGGTTTAACAAAGATATGAATAATTAATGTAAGCACTTTTACTCACATTTGCGTAAGCTACTTTCAGTTTGGTAGTTACACTGGAGTTCCACTTCATCCTAAACAGCTAATTCCAACTTTTCACTTCCTGCTTGACATCGATATGTAACACATCGATTTTCCCAACTAACTATAGAAGATAATTATCTTGACATAATTGGAATAAGATGCTATAAGAAAGGAGTTAATTGAATGTCATATCTGAAGGCTACAATTTTTCACTCATGATAATAATGGACAATAATACGTCACGATCGTTTTGTACCACCTTTGATCAATTTTATGATACTGAAATAAGTTGCTATTTTTACTTATGGCATATGGTGTATATGACGAATGTAGAAACGTTTAAACGGACAAAGAAGATAATTTTTTAAAAATTAAATGAAATTATGTAATGGTAAGTGTATTCCAGAAATGTAAATGTTCTAATCTTTAGAAAGTGCTTCTAAAATAACAATTAAATGCAATTATGTTACACATATTTAAAAAAAATCCTTTGTTTGTTAAATTGAGTATTATGTAATGTATCGCTTAATTCAGCGTAATCACTTTATAAGGAAAATCCTCTAATTTATTGCTACCAAATTTATCGCACTTACTTCTCGGGTAGTGGATAATATTAAGCAATGCTGTATAATATTACTGAATATGGAATAATGTAATGTAATATTATTATATTGTATAATATTTTACTGCAGACTGTGCTGTTTGAATAAATATAAAGTCTCCATTCATGATATAGCTTTAAATGTCTATATAAGTAAATCAATATTTCAAAAGTATTCGATTTCAAACTCATTTGCGCGCTTTTGTTTCAACGCTATTGGAAGTTTCTCACATTTTGTATGATTTTAAACTTGATTTTTTTGTATGATTGGTAAACTTGATTCGAAAATGAAATGAAACAGTAGAATAAAAATGTAAGAGATAAAATGTTTTTTTTTAACGTGATGATATTTTAAGACTTTACTACAATATGATATTTTGGAACCCAAGTCCAGGATTTACAGCTACAAATTATAGACACACAGGGAAAATTGCATTCGGAATCTCGAAGAAGTAGATTAAAGATGGGAAAGATATCAAAGAGAAAATGAATGATAGTCAATCTTGAAAGAGCCATGAAGATTGATCCTGACCTCCTTGAAAAGAAAAATAAATAAATAAATAAATAAAACCATGCTCATACTTTTTGAACTGCTAAGATATACAATTTCCAATCAATTTAGCACATTGGAAAATGACGGTGATCTTCATTATACATCAATATTTTAAATCAGCCTGGGATATATATATGTAATACAAGTACTATTCTAGGCAATAAGAAAAAATCAGGCTTTGAAATGACATAATTTAAAAAATATATATAAATTAAACTCTTCAATTCTAAATGAAGGAAAAAGAAAAAGATATTAAAAACATTTCCATATTTTTATATTTTATATAATTTACTATACAAAGCTCAAACTTATTTACAATGAAATCTTTCTATATTAAAATGGGTGATCAAAGTTGTGAGGGTCACTCAATCTACTTTAGCCGTGGTCTTAAATTCGAACGATCCATGGCAACCATCTAATTATAAAGATTGTAGAACCTGATGCAGGAGCCTCAAAGGCCTCGAGATTCTACAGTTTAAATTCTAGTCCGCATTAAAGACATTATATATAGGCTATCTTTCTAAAGTCTGGAACTTGACTACTATACTTTCACGTACATAAATTCTATGAAGAGTAGGAGTATCGTACAAACACACACATAGCGAAAGACTGTTATTTAACATATTGGTAACTATTCGAAACTATATCTTATAACGTTCTCATTTATTAGAAAACTAACTCGTTCATTAAGATTATCAGTTGTGTTTAATTTCAATTAAAATTTTATGCATAAATTAGTATTCCTAATTACCTTATGAAAATGTTCTAAAGCATCATATTAATACAGGAATTAAATCCACGTTAGTTAATAGTTTTTAGCAATGGATAGATAGGATGGATGGAATGGTTCAAGTTCTGCCTGTCCAATATATGAACCATCCTAATAGAATCAAGTCCCTTGGAATCTATTTATCACTTGTCGCCTCAGAAGATCAGCCATATATAGTTGGCCATATTTGATTTCTGATAAATCGCTTGGATATAACTTCATAGCTGTGATTCCGCCAATCTGATTGACATTAAGAACATGCTATTCTAATTGTTTTATTTCAGTTCTGTTTATTGTGTGCATGAACCTGTCTAATGGAGATGGCACTATAAAATCATAGCATTATTAAAAATATCTGGTTCGTCTGTCTTTTAAATTTTGCTGTGTTTTAACGTTAATTTTTTTTATTTGTCTTTTAAGCTATGTAGATATTAAACAGAATTCTTAATTCTTTAATTTTCAACAAAGGAATTCCAGCTGTTAAATATTTGAATAAATAATAAAAAACGATTTGAAATTCTGGTCAACAATGTAATCAGGTGTTGGAAATTAGGTAATTTAAAAAAAAAACTGCCAAAATTAAGTAAAATGTTGCACAAATAGTTAATAAGTCGTCATTAAAAAGACATTTTTTTTAAAAATTGAAAAAGATTTGAAATTTATTCTTGCGTAATAATATTTTTTAAACCATTGCAGAAAAGTGATAAAATTCAGCTTAACTTTTAATCAATTAAAATTTCAAAAAAGTTAATTCGAAATACGTATTCTCAATCTCCAAGGTATATATATGCCCAGTTTGGTAGCTATGAGTCAAACGGTCCAGCCTTTAGAGAGCCAACACACATTCATCTTTATGATTAATAGATATTATAGAACACTTTTTAACATATAGTTTCGTAATTGCTCTGCATATAAAGAATAATACCTACCTATATGAATTTACAACATTTTCTTTATATCCTGATAACATCATCCCCGATAACCAAATAATACGGCTCCAGTGAAGAAACAGTACAAAAAGGATTGGCAAAACCATAATCTAGTCCTATTGGTTAGATACTTTTCAAATCAGCTGCGTTCTTTTGGTGTCTGCCAATCAGAAAATTTCTTTAACCGAATAGTTCACTATTCACCAATGATAATTTGAGTTAGATATCTAATTGGGAGCCTTTTTAAAAAAAGCATAGGATATGCAATGCTTCTACACTACTGTAAGAGGATGTCACGCAGATATTTGAATAAATAAACAGTAGCCATTCTTCTGCTAAATAATAAAGTGAGCTTTAAATCATTTGGCTGCATTTCCTTAAACAAATATTTTCCTTCTATCCAAGCAAAAATTATTCTATATTCATTGGATTACATACTTATGTGAGATAATTGCGCTTTAGTTAAATGCGTGTCGGTAAATTAGAAAATGCAATAAAAAAAACTTGAAGTTTTCATATGATAACTCCCCTCTCCCTACCAAAATATATTCAGGAGAAGAAAGCAATTATTTTACAGCCAGTATTGACTTAAATAAAATTAAAAATTCTCATTTCGATATAAGGCATAAAACTATCATCACCTTCCAAGCAAAATGGAGTCTAAGGTGCATAGTAATGCAATTTGGAGAGCAGATATTGTTTTCAATGTTGCCACTTCTCGTGTGCACAACAGTCCGTAGTTTATTATTGCTTTTCTAGCTAAACTTGGGTTCTATGTTGAGAAACTAAAAAGGCATTAAAAATGTTTTTTTTTTACTTTTGTAAAAGCAATTTAAAATACTTTTATATTTAAAATTCTCGAAGCGTTTCAGATTCAGGCTGAAAACATATGGCTGGAGACACTGTATTTGCAATCAGCTATAAGATTTATTATCTAATAATATAAGTTGATGCTTAATTTAACATTCCAAATGCTAGCACAAATTAACTATCTTGAGAAACCACTGTCTCAAATCACGCCCTAGGAATGCTTTTATCTTATTTTGAAATAATGGACTTGTAAATCTATTCTTTATTGGACACAGTTTTAGAAATTCTTGAAAATACTCCATCTTTATTCAACAGAGAAATAAATTCTGTGTGATTCAAAAACTCCATGTGTCTAAAATAATAAAGAAAAAAAGAAAATCCATATCCCAATAGAAACCACTGTACTAGTTGGAAATATGCAAATGAGACAGGCGATTATAAATACTTACGCTCTTGATCCTGAATCAGTTCTTCGTTGCATGCTATGTAAGTAAACAAAGATGCCAAGTGGAAAAGATAAAGATTTGTTGATGAAGCTGTTTTACCTGAACCAGGAATCAGCGACTGTTGCACTGCATAAATTCCGACTTCAGAAAACTGTGAAGTATGGGAAAGGACCTTTAACAGTGGCAGGCCTCATAAAACTTGTTCAGCGATTTGAGGAACCTGTATTGCTGGAAGATCGCGCAAGGTCCGGACGACCAAGTCTAATGCAGGCACATTCGGAGCGCGTTGCAGCTGAAATGGAAACATTAACTTCCGAAACCGCCGCAAGGATTAGCAGTGCACAAGAAGCCTCCTGCAGACGCTTGGGATTACCACCATCCTCGATACGCAACACTCTTCATATAATTCTTAATCGGTATCCATACAAATTACAGTCTTGCCATGAACTTTTATCATCGGATACTGTAGAGAGAGAAACATTTGCTAGGTGGGCTCTCTCCAAAATTGAACAGGATCTCTCCTGGGTCTTTAACATCATGTAGACAGATGAAGCTCATTTTTCGATCCATGGCGACGTTAGTTACACATAACTGTCGCATCTGAGAGACGTCAAATCCACGAGTGTACGCTGAGAAACCACTGCATTCCCCCAAAGTCACAGTGGTTCACAGGTTCCTTCATCGTTAGACCCTTCTTTGAAACACAGTGTCCTTTAAATGGTCGAAAAATGGTGACCGTAAAGGCTCAGCGTTATTTAACGCTTCTGCGCGAAAAGTTGTTCCATGTTTGAGTGAAAATGATAGGTTTTCTGCTGTTACGGTAATGCAAGATGGAGCAACAAGTCATACTGCTATTCCAATCAAGGAATTCCCGATATATACGCTCGGGGAAGAGAGAAACATTAGTGGACGTTGCAAGTTTCCATGGCCTTCTCGGTCACCAGATATGACACCAGCAGACTTTTAGCTATGGAGAAATTTAAAATACCGGGCGTATCGATCCCGTCCATCCAATCTGTTAGAATTGACGGATTCAATCCGTCGAGAGAGATGTCATGCATACAGTCGAACATGCTGCACTCTGCCGTTGCGGATTTGTGACACGCCTGCAATGGGTAATCACTTGTGGTGGCGGACATGTTGTACACATATTGCAATAATAAATGATTTTATAACATTATTTTTGTTATTTGCGTTTCTATTCTTTCACTTATGTACGAAACGCCACCTGTCGGCTGTTTTTTAATCAATTTTTTTCTTACCTAAAAAAACTCCAGTGACTTATCGATGCTAAATCTGAAAACCGTTCATTTTGGTTAATTTTATAGGTTTTATGAATTTTTAAAGTTTTTACGGACTCTTTTCTCACCCGGTAGTTTATTAAAAGGAGGAAGGGTTTTATTTTCAAGGGAAAACTATTATTAATCTTTTTTATTAAGTTTCATGAGGATATTTTATAATAATAAAAATATCATACATTTGGTTTTTTTCGAGGAGTTTAATAATATTTTAATTATTTCAATACTCTAAGTAAATAATAAATATTAAAGATTCATCTGATAACACTCGAATAATAATATATTAAATTCCAAAGACGTTACAGAATTAAAAGTTCGTTAGCGAGACAAGTTACTCTTATCTAGTTAACCCTTTAAAGGGCCATTTTTTCTAGTCATATTATGTTAAAATATTTTCAGGCTTGAAATTAGAATAAGAAAAGGTATTCATTTAACTTATTAGATAAATTTAATTTGATTAATTAATTAAATAACAAATCAAGACGCATCTTTTTGTGTGAGATAAAGAACTGAAGCATCTAAGTTTCTGTCTTTCTAAAAAAATTTGTCTGAACTTATGCCAACCTACATAATTTCATACAAATATTGATAAATTTGGCGGGAAGCATACCTTCCAAGGCCCTAGAAAGGGTTAAAGAACTACATGAGGGTAATAATTATAGCGAAAAAACAATGTTTGAAATTAACTTTTTTTTTTACTTCTCCGTATGCTAATTTTGCAAGTCAAAGAGTTATAATCTTCAAATAAATTGCACACAAGATTCCTACGAATCTTTACATTTCAGATCACCCCGATCCGGAAAACATAGTGTATTTGAAATTACATTTGTCTGTTTATGAGCAAGAAAATTCAAAATGAAACGAGTTAAAAAGTATAAAAATTTATCAAAAACATTAATTTGAATGAAATTTCGAATTAAATCCATCTAAAAGCAGTGTACCTACCATACCGTCTAAATCTATGCTTACATAATAAAAAAAAAGCTAGATGGATGAAATTGTGTACAGACTTTCTCATCAGACGTATATCTATGTCAAATTTTGATATTCCAGTTCCATTAGAAGATAGTGTCTCTCAGTCTGTCTCTTTCTAGGGGCTGAAAAGCGATTACTAGCGCAATATATTAGAAACGTGAAATTCGATTCCTAGTTTTGACATCTAAACTGTTCTTTATCGAATTTTAGATTCCATTAGCCGAAGAGATAAGACATGCAAGAGAAGAGAGTATTGTGCCGATGTGATATATTGTATACTTGATGGTATATTTAGAAGGTATACTTTATTTTATGCTCTTAATGAGGAAACTTAATAAAAGCGTATTTTCTCAGCATACGAGAAAATTGTGGAATTTAGAGTCACGAATCGGCTGAAAATTCTTGTTGGAAACATAACATTTGTTTTCTTTTTTTAACACGATAATATTTATTGGCTGGTATGCTATCAATGAATTTCCAGATCAGTGCTCATGAAATAAAAGGGGAAAAATCTTATAACTTTGCAAGAGCAATTCTTATATATATTTGGATCATATATTTAGATAAGGTTTTGTTTTTTAAGTTTATTTGTATTGATATGCTTTCTGACAGCACGAGATTTTACACAAACGGTTTTTTTTTTATAACTACCTTTTTAGAATAAGTATATTCAACTTCAGCTCCGAAATGTGGGCAGTGCAGTATAGTGGTCAGAACAACATGAATAATGCGCGTGTTACAGGTTCTCACACACACACACACACACACACACACAAAAAAAAACCTTTTTTTATAACTAACTATTAGAGCCTTTTTCTATCTGCCCTCATGCTGACCATGTCATATAGCGCCATTTCGGACCCGATTTCACCATGGTAAAACTGAGTGTAGGTTCAAAAATACAAGTAATTATAGGTAAAGTGTAAAATGAATACTGTAATATAGCAGATTGCTTTGAAAAACGTGTTGAACTAAGTGCATTCATAATTTTTTTTTTATTTAAATGACCAGTTCACATGTCAGATTGAAAAATATTCATATGTAATCAGTATGTGATTCGTATCTAAACAATGTCTTCTAAAAATACGATTTTTCAAAAAAAAAAAAAAACATTTTTGCCGAGTGAAGCTAGTTTGTCTTCCAGATATTAGTACTATAAAGCGATGTTGTAAGAATCACAAAGTGATGGACATTTTTTCTGTTGCGATTGGCAAAGATATTATCAAGACGAATCTATAAAGGATCCGAGCCTGGTATATTACCATATAATGATTTTTCGAACTAAAGACTAAGAATTTTATTGTTTTTTTACACAGATATAATTTCATAGAGGATAATACTTCATAATTTTGAGGAAATGATTTTAAGGAAGTTCTGAAAATATCTTCTAATTAATAATAATAATAAAAAAAACCTGAAAAGGTGTTCAAATCCTTTGAGTGTATAAATAATAGGTTATAATTAATTTCCTTATTTTAGAGCTAATTAATTTACTGAAAGTAAGAAAAGGGGCGGATTTCCTTAGATTTCCATTTCATTTACTTGCAAACGATAATTGCTGATAAAAAAAATATAAACTGATTAAATATTTTTACGATTAATCTGTCCTGAATTCAAATTTATATCGTTTGACCGGGGAAAAGAAATATTATTTCTTAAAATGGAAACAAAATGCATGTTAAATTAAATCGTCTGATCTGAAAATGAATTTAATATTTTTCCAACTCGATATTAGAATGATCGTTGAAGCTTGTGTTCCACAAAGAATTCTTTAAATACAAATAAATTTAATATAGGTTCCATTAAAGTGAGAATTTTACAATTTTTGTGAATATTTCGAAAACTATTTGGGGTATACGCACAAATTTTTGGATTCACAACATTTTAGACCCCAATTTTGCTTCCATGTAAAGCGTTTACTGTGTTACAAAATCAGATAATTAAGTAAAAAGTTCAGGGTTATTCCATTTTTGGGGGGAGGGGGGAGGGTTTTACCGATGACTGTACAAAATGTTCTTGTCCTTGATAATTTTTCTACAAACAATCTGAGTAGAAGTTCTCTGACACTACAGTAGCTCCCAAAAGTGTTCGTACACTAAAGAAATTTGCAGAAATTGTGTTCTATACTTCTTAATAAAACATTTTATTAGTTGGTTTCTTTAATTAGCATCATTAAATAGTTCTTAATAAAACTGAACAAATATTTTTATAAAAAAATCAAGTAGTATTGTTCTAAAAAATAAATAAATAAAAAATGTCACAAAATTAGAACACAAAAGTCTTCGTAAAACATTATTTATTTAAATTCATCATAAAAATATCTTTTGCGGCTGATTTTTCTTCTAATTGAAAAATACACTAAAATCGTTTGATTTCAGTATTTAATATCACAATTATTTATTCTATTTACTTTATTCTTAGATATGACGCGCATTTGCAAATAAACGAGTTTAGACGTACGAAAATTAATTATATTTCATTTTAAAGCTGGAAAATCAATTAGAGGCATTGCAACTATAACTAATCTACCTCATTCAACGGTGCAAAGCATAATAAAACGTTACAGAGAGGGAAAAAGGATTGCAAACAAGCCTCGTAATGGTCGCCCTCAAATTCTGTCAGCTAGAAGTCAAAGAAATATTGTGAGTAAATTTCTAAAAAATCCACGTCTGAGTGCAAAAAAGTGCGTCAATATAATGAATCAAATGGAACTTCTATTTCCTGTGAAACTATTCGTAGAATTCTTCGGCCGCTCTACACGAAGAAAATTCTTTGTAAGTCAGAAGAACAGAATTGCAAGACTTAAATTTGCCAAATCTATGATAAACCAGCCAGAGAGCTACTGGAATCGTGTCTTATTTGCAGATGAAAGTAAGTTTAACATCTTTGGGTCGGATGGGAAAATCATTGTATGGAAAAAAAAAAAAAAAAAAAAAAAAAAAAAAAAAACCCGAATAATTTAATCCCAAGAATTTAGTTGGAACAGTAAAACATGGCAGTGGAGATGTCATGGTTTGGGGGTGTATGTCAGCGGCTGGAGTAGACAATTTAGTATTCATTGATGGTATAATGGATCATAGAGTTTATATAAATATTCTCAATAATAATTTAAAAGTGTCAGCACAAAAATTGGGAATTTTAAATAACTTTGTGTATTACCAAGACAACGATCCTAAGAACACGGCCATGAATGTTCGTCTTTTTTGCCTCTATCATTGCCCTCAAACCCTTAAAACACTAGCTCTATCACCGGATTTAAACCCTATAGAACATATTTGGAAAGAATTAGCGGTGCGAATAAGAAGTCACGACATTAAATCGAAAATTCAACTGGAAGCAGTAATGATCGAAGAATGGAACAAGATCGGTGCAGAAGTAACCGACCATTTTGTTAAATCTATGCCCAAACGTTTAAAAGCTGTTATAAAGAATAAAGGATATCCTACTAAATACTAAACATTTATAAAAATTTAGAAAATTTCATATTTAGTGATGTTTTTTTAAAGTGTATGATCACTTTCGTGTCCTATTTTTGTGCAATTTTATTTATTGTCATTTTTAAAAAAAAATAATTTGCATCGTAATTAAAATTTATTCTTCACTGCTTTATTAAGAACTGTAAAAATATGCTATGAAAAAATTTTCATGTAAAAATAAGAATATATAATGGTAAATAATGAGGTTTTTAATTGATTCTTGTTAGCGTACGAACACTTTTGGGAGCCACTGTAATTAAATAATCAATAAAAATCCCAAAAATTATGCATCGAACTCTACCATCTTAATTTTAGAAGAAATAAAATTTCAAATTTGTGAATATAACA
>JAPMOR010110907.1:0-14303 GCA_026543865.1 Argiope aurantia | reverse complement strand
ATATAAAAGCATAATCCTATATTGAAGCATCAAACAACCTCATTAATAATTTAATTAAAAATGAATTTCCTAAAAATTACTGTAATGTCAATTTTTTAATTAAACAAGGTTTGGTTTGGGATTAATCCTTTGGCTTAAATAAAAAATAGAACTTTCCTTGCATATTGTATCACTCAATAGGTGGCGCTGGGAGCTTACAATTTTTACCTAAATTACCGTTAGATTTGTGTTTTTAATAAGCGTGAATCACAATCGATAGCTTAAAATTTCCTTGACTGTTGATGGTATGTTCTTGCCTTTTCGTTTTTTCTTTAGTGTTATTTTATGGTATTTTGGTTTTTATTGTTTTTTTGTTATTGTATTTTTACTTATTAGTGGTTTTTCTTCTAATTTGTCATTTTGTGTTTTCCTTTCTGTTAGAATGGTATATCTCTTGGCCCTAATTTCGAGGGATTTTCGGGTCACGAAGGAATCAATATTAGACGTAATTGTCTGCATTTCCTTAACAGAAAAAATCCCTTTTTTTGAATCCCTGCCTGAGGGTGACCCTTGAAAAAGTCTTCAGGCCGGATTCTTTGTTATTTTTATTTTTTATTTGGTTTATTTGTTTTTCCTATTAACTTGATTTTTATACTTTTGTATCAGTTCATCTGTGTTTTAGAAGTAGCTGCATTTGCGCTCTCTAAATACTATGAAGTTTTTACAAAAACGATTTCGAAACTGTTTTGTTTTCGTTTTCATTTTAGTTTCGTTTTCAATCTTTTTCTTACTTTAGATTGGTTACTATATATATACTTACCAGAGTTATCCACTCCAACAGAAAGGCAACAGTACGTCAAATTGCGGGAGATCTTATAAAAGGAACAACTGCGAACGTCTCTGAACGAACTGTGCGGCAAAAATTTCACCATGTAGGCTGTCGGAGCCCACGACCAGGTAGAAAACCTCTTCTGTCAGCCTTGAGCAAGAGCAGACGTCTCCAGTTTGCAAAGGCGAGTAAGGACTGGACAGAAGATGAGTGGGAAAAGGTCATGTGGTCTGATGAATCGCGTTTTCAATTACACCATGCAGAGGGCAGGGTTCGGATATGGCGAAAACAGGGCGAAAGCATGGACCCCAACTACATTGCCACATCACTTCAAGCTAGTGGAGGCAATATTATGGTTTCCTGGCATTGTATTTGTATTTTGATTACTGTGAAACAACGACTGAATGCCCAAGTGTATTTAAGTGTTCTCGTAGATCAAGTGCCTCCTGTTATGTCAATGGTGTACCCTATGGTGATGGATACTTTCAGAAAAACAATGCTCCTTGTCATACAACTGGTATTGTGATCAGAAGGTTTGTAAAACATGACGTTGACTTTACCTGCCTCCGTTGTCCCGCACAATCACCAGATCTTAATCCAATTGAGAAATTGTGGGTTGCGATTGAACAGGGCATCAGACAGCTGGATCCAGTACCATCCATTATGTAGAAACTGAAAAGTGCAGTTCATCGGATATGAGGGGTGTCAAATTCCTCCTACCACTTACCAAAATCTCAGAGAATCTATGCCAAGAAGAATGCGAGCAGTATTACGGGGTCAAAATGGTACAACACTGTATTGAGGGGGTGGTCATAATAATTTGACAACTCAGTGTATATATAAAATATAATTTTTAAGCAGAGCCCGAAGAGACAGAAGACACTTTGAATTTTTAAACTTCGTTGAGGCATAATTTATGTACAAGCAGAAGCGACGAAACGCCTCAACACAGAACAACACAAGAACGAAGAGAGGAAAAGAAATAAATGGCAGAAAATATTTTAGGACGAAGTTAATATTGGCTAAATTAAGATAAAACTTTGGAAATAAAAAATATGAAAACACGCGAAAAACATACGAAAGCTATAGATTTTATTTTCTTCGATTACCGACAGTAACTTTTAATGTATAAAAATAACACAAAATATTAAGCCTGTTGAGTAATTTATTTCATTTCATGGTAAATTTAAAATTATTTTCTTTTAAATTGTCATTCAGTCCATGTTTATTTGAATGCATTATTACAAATAAGGCCAAAGGATATTTTTTCTGAAAAAAAAATATATTTTAGATTGGGATGTGATTATAGGACTTATTACACAACATACTTTGTTTCCATGAGATTCATTTGCATTTCTTATGAAGATGCAACTCCAAAGTGTCATTTTTTTCTTTATAATTCTCGATGTTTTGCAATCCATATCTTTAGGCGTGCTCCAAAAAATCTGAAACAGCTGCTTATATGAATAGATGAGTGCCTGTATGGTTTCGCAATTAAAATTAAATGCATACTGCAACTTATTTTCAATTAATATATTCCCATTTAATTCAAGCGATTAAATACAGTTCCACAAGTAATATTTTTTTAATATACACTGCGTAAAAAAAGTAGAAGGACAGTGTCTTTTTGCCAATTAATATCTCTTATTTTCTCCTAACTATCAATATTTATGCAGATTTAGTTTAATGACCCTTGTTTTCATTTTAGGCAAAAATTAAACATCTACCACTAATATTATTAAGAAAATTAGTATATATAATTTCCGATGCGTAAGAAAAGTAGAAGGACACTTGCTAATATATTTAATTTAGTGAATTGTTCTTTATTTAAATAGTGATTTTGTACTTTGTTTATCCTTTTCTGTCAAAAAAATCTAATTTCTTTAAAAGTTACGTTGTTTCTCCGTTCTCAGAAATGCCTAAAGGAATACCTTTGAACGATTTGCAAAAAGGGCAAATTTCCGCATATCAAAATGATGGTAAAGGTGTCAGAGTAATTGCTCTATTGTTGCAGGTGAGCCCCAATACAGTTTGACACTATACAGTTTGACAGGAAATAAAAAGAAGACTTGTAGACAGAAGAAGTTAACACCACGTGATGAAAAAAAACTTGCTCGTGTGCTGAAGAAGAACAAAGGAAGTGTTTCAAAGGCAAGAAATTAAGAAGGACTGAAGCATGTGACGAAACAAACAGTTTACGACTATATTAAAACATCTAAAAAATTCATTTTCAAAAACGGAAACATCATCCTAAGTGGAAGCAAGCTCACATTGATAACCGTTTAGCGTGGGCTAAGGAGCAAATGTCCTGGACTACAGAATGGACTTCTGTGATATTTTCCGATGAAAAGAAATTAAACTTAGACAGTCCAGACGGATATCAGCACTACTGGCATTGTCTGAGGACTGAAGGCGAATACTATTCAACACGACAAATGGGAGGAGGGAGTTTAATGGTTTGGTTGGCTGTTGGATACGGAGGAAGGACAAGTCTGGTATTCTTAAAGGGTAGGCCAAAACATACAGACTACATTCAAGTGCTGAATTCCGAGCTTCTTCCTTCTGTCTCTGACATGGCGGGTGAAGAGTGGAAGTTTCAGCAAGACGGAGCTTCCATTCACACCGCGACTGGAGTCAAAAATTGGTTCCTAACAAATAATGTGGATGTTTTGCCATGGCCAGCCAAAAGTCCTGACCTTAATATAGTGGAAAACTTCTGGGCAATGCTAGTTCGTCGAGTTTATGCTGATGGAAGGCAATTTGATTCGCAAACTCAGCTTCGAGAAGCATTGAATGACTCGTGGGACAATTTTTGTCAAACTGAAATTCAAACTCTATACAATTCACTTCCAAACAGAATATTTGAAGTTATAAAGGCCAATGGGAAAACCATTCCTTATTAAAGTCATTATTTTTTCCTTAATTATAATGCTGTCCTACTTTTTTTTTACAATGTTTGAAAAAAGAGAAACTATTTTTGTTGCCATTAATATTTTATGTTTGAGCATCATAATTCTGATGTTATAATTGTATTTTTGAAATATTTGTCAAATGTTTCTAACAAAAAAATGTTAGTAAAAATGAAATATTTTTCGGTTATTGTTACAAAATCAAGTGCCTTTCTATTTTTTTTACGCAGTGTATACAATGCTTTTATATTATTTCCTATATTAATATACGTAAAAATAACCTGAAGAAAAAAATTCTTTCTTTTTAATTTGTTAGCATTTTTTTGGTAAACATATCATTCAATTTATAAGCATTTTTGCTTTTAATTTTACCTGAAGAATGTTTGATAATGTTTTAACCTAAAGATGGTCTAAACCCAAATGAATAATTAATAAATATTCTTATTCAATTAATCTGTATAAAATTAATTAATTAGTTTAAATATATGTCACGTATAAATGAATATATTTAAACACGAGGAATGTTAAAGTTCTTCTTTTATTCTCATAATTTATTTATAAACAATAATTTAAGGCGCAGTCAAATGTTTTGGAGGTTAATTCATAGAATTATTGAATTTAAATAAAAAATAAATTTTATATTATAATTTCAGCACAGACAGCTTATTTTCCAGTTTAACATTAATTAAAATAAAGTTTTTGTAATTTAAGAATTATACCAGGCATTAATCTTGCAAATATTATTATGATATTATGAACATTTATATGATGATTAAAAATATTTTTAACAATATCCTAAAAATTAAATTTTTCTTATCCATTATTTTGTGTATAAAAATGCAATATGTATATGTTTCTAATTTTTTTTCTTAGGAAAATTAATTGACATTCTGAAATATGCATTGCATTTTGAAAAGAAGTATTTACAAAGTGACGAAAAATATCTTAATGAAAAATAGAATCGTTTGCGTCTCCAAAAAGATAAAAAAAAATGTTAATGATAAATCACTAAAGAAAGTAAAATTATTTAAACTAGTAGAGATTAAAAATTGATAATTGTTGTTCATATTATTAAAAAAATACAATTACAGAAATTTTAGTTTTCTTCTACTTTTTTTTGAAATTTGACTCTGTGTTGTTATAACAGATTGGTCTTCTTTTTATGAGAAATGGATTTGGTTTGCGATTTATTATCTATTTTACACTATTTTATAAACCCCATCTTTTTTTCGTTAATAGTATCTGCAATGAATCATTGAATTCTATGGACATTCAGGCGATATGGACAACACTTGTATTATTTTACAATAATTAAAAATCCTTACATTAGTTCACCATGAAATTTAAAACGTGGCTTAATACGTTCTTTTACCAATATTACCCATTTCTCAATAACAGCAGCAAAAATTGTCAACGAACTTGCATTCATTTTACTCATATTGTCATATAGTGAAGATAAAGGTTTTCTAAGTTGCCACGAAAAATAAAAAGACATGCTGTCACATAGTGGACTGCTATAAACAGATAACAGCTTTCATTTGATTATTGTGATAATCCGATGATCGATAAATGTTCTATAAATTTCTTTGTTAATAATAATTAATACTTAGATAATAACACAGATAGGTAATAATAATACAAATATAATACTTTTCACAATACAAATTTCCCTCTTGTTTTTATAATCCTCATTTCGACATTTCCCCTTTGTTTGTAAAGTTATCGCTTCTTCTATATTTAGAAATTAAAACATTTTAACTATTATTCTGCAGAAATCCTACCACATATTAACTGTTAGACAAACTAAAAAGAACAAATTAGCATTCTTCATACACCAAATATTTGCTTGAATTCTTACATCAGTTTTCTTTCATTAGTGATGTTGATTTTTAAAGATTTTTTTTTCTTCTTAAAATATCCGTGAAGCCCTATGAACAAATTCAATAGAATTTAATTGCATGCTATAGGTTAGATAAGGCACATAATTTTTATTTTTTATTTTTTGAGCAGTGTAAAATTACATGAAAAATTGAAAGCTATTAAATTTACTATTTTTGTTTCTTTTCACATCAAAATTAATTTTAATATGAATACGACATTGATTCTCGTGAAGAATCTTTTCTCGAAGATATAGTCTTATTAAAAAGCAATATAATTTTATTCTTTTTCATGAAAAGAAATGAATCTTTCTTTTTAATAGCTTTAAAAATAACACTTAAAAATACGCGCTAGTTTTTCAATTAAAATATTAGAAAGAAAGAGAATGATACGTTGAATATTCCCTTAATTTAAAATTTTAATGCAAAGACTGAGTTTCCTTCTGCAAAAATAATTTTTTATCGAAAGTAGACCATAAAAATAACTAGAATGTTTATAAAAATTACCATAATTTAATATTTTCTCATAATATTTACTGATTAAAGGAATTACACTACTAGCAAAATCTCTAAAGAAAAGAAGAGAAGAAAATATTTTTCTTGCATTAGAAATACAGGGTAATAATTTGAAATTCGTAAACAGAGCAAAGGGGATTTAAGCTTCGTTTTTTCGCAAAATAATTTATTAATTTGAGTTGGGATACATAGTTGGATCAAAATCTAATATGAAATGATGTCTCTAAGAAGCATGTTTCACTTATTTTAAAATAAAGAAGGGAAAAATTGATAACTCTAGTTTCTCTAAAGAATTAAAAAAAAATATTTAAATTTTGTATGCGATGTTAAATTTATTACGCAGCAGATTTTTAAAGCCGTTTTCCAAAATGAAAATTTCAACCTCATTATATGCAACGAAGTACACTTGAGAATCAAAGTACAACATGCGTCATTTATTCAAACGTTCTGAAATAAATTCTTAAGATTATCATTCATGTTCCTAAGGATTCCAAAAAATTCTGCGCTTAATGAATCAGCTTACATGAAAGAAATTATGAACGAAAGGCATTAATGAATAATCAGGAAAGAAAAAATATGCCCTTCAAAGAAAAATTAAAAAAAAATAAAGAAAAATTTAAAAGAAAAATTTTGAATTACCTGAAACATATGAATAAAGTATTTTTTTAGGAAATTTTTATATATGTATGTTTTGAAGATTTGGTGAATCGTTTCTAATAAGCGTGCAGTGCATTTTTCAAAGTTGTAAATACTACAAAGTATCCATACGAAATATCTTACTCTACCTTTGAAATGTAAATTATTTCAGTTTTAAATTCAAATGCTAATAAATTACTTGCAGATTTTATATGAATTTATCCATAGACAAATATATGCTTATTTGTTAGACAGAGTTGACATATAAAAGCTGCTGAAAGTTATTTTTACAAACTTTCAAGTATAAGAAATGGTTTTAGAAGCCGGAATGTAAGATTTTAGTTTCATGAAATAATGGTTAAGAAGTTTTGATTTTGAAATAACAGTAAATCACTTTTTTCAATGAACTAATCAATCCTTCAAATAAAAACTCTTGACATTTAGAATCACTCACGATTGAAAAATGTCATTTCTTTCCTTTGTTCAATCACGTGAAATATATTATAAAATTTCAAGAATAGTGATTAGAAGTATATGATTTCATTTAATCGACATAATAAAATTCTTACTTTAATTTTCCATAAATTTTGGAAATATAAAGATTCTCGTATAAAAACAATTCAATAAAAATTACGAGCAATTTCTGAAGCAAAATCAATTTAATGTTTTTTTATCAATTAATTTAATGTTAATTTCCCTTTTTTTTGGTTTCAATATTTTTTTCCAAAAATTAAAGAAAATCAGGTCCTCGAATTATAAAAAAATGACTTTTTATGAAGGTCAAAAAGAAAACAGGATTCACTTAAAACTCGTATTGGTTCGAAATTGATCTATGTTTTGATATTGAAATTAGTGTAAATTATTTTTTTAAATGACCAAATCGTTTCTCCCCTTTATTTAATCTCGTGAAATATACTATAAAATTGGAAAAATATAGTGCTTAGTAGCAAATGATTTCAAATAATTGACTTCTTAAAGTTTAAAAATTCTTGCTTTATTGCTCCATAAATTTTAAAAATAACAGTGTTTCCCGCACAAAAACAAGTTAGTAGTAATCTCTAACATACACGATATGAATTAAAAATTTTATCTACATATGTATTTTCTTTCTTTGGTATGAGTATTTTTTTTCTTCCTTGCCGGTAGCTCAAAACATAAATTAGGTCCACAAATTATTAAAAAAAACACACACACAAAAAAAAACAAGATTCACTTAGAACTTGTATTGGTTCGAAATTAATCTATGTTTTATATTGAAATAAGTGCAAATTACTTTTCTAAATTACTTAATCATTTCTTCAGATAAAATGAATATTATGACTTAAAATCACTCGTAATTGAAAATTTTTTCATTTCCTCCTTTTGTTTAATCGTGTGAAATATACTATATAAATATAGTGCTTAGTAATAAATGATTTCAAATAATTGACCTCTAAACTTATCAATTATTTTTATTTTATTTCTCTACAATTAAAAATTTTATTTATCTATAAATTAAAAAAAAATTATATCTAAAAATTTAAATCCGTTCCTTAAGTTATAAAAAAATTACTTTTTATGTCAGTCAAAATGGAAACAATATTCACCTTGAGCTGATATTGCTTCGAAATTGATCTATGCTTTGATACTGAAATAAGAGGAAATAACTTTTTATATGACCTAATCATTCCTTTAAATAAAATTATTTTCATTTTTGAAACTTTGAAAAAGGAATTTTCTTTTCTCTTTTAAATCGCTCAAAATATACTATATAATTGGAAAAAATACAGTGATTTGTAAAAATTATTTTAAATAATTGACCTCTCAAACTTTCAGAATTTTAAGAGCAATTTCTAGCACAAAATCAATTAAAAATTTTACCTGCATGCATGTTTGCTTTCTTTGGGCTCAATACTATTTTTTTTTTGCCGATATCTAAAAACATAAATCAGGTCCTCAAGTTATCAAAAATTGACTTTTTATGTAGGTCAAAAAGGAAACAAGATTCGGCTAGAACTGGTATTGGTTCGAAATTGATCTATATGTGTCTCCAAATGGTTATGATACGTGTTGGAAGGTTTAGAAGATAAGAGAACATTGTTTTGGTCATTCTAGCAGAAGTCACGAAGGAATGGAATTCCCATTGACTTACAACGATAGAAACGTGACTGCTTCCATTTTTTTCCCTGTGCTGTGATAGGTACATATCATCGCTTTGATTAAATTTATTCTTGGAAAAAAAATTACTAGATTTTCGTTCGAATGCAGAACACGAGACTGAACATTTGTTTTATAGAGCAGCATTGTTATTTATATTATACTGAAAGTTTAAATGAAATTATTTCCGTCATTTTTTAGAATTTACTGAAATTGAGAAAATAAATTATGGTCTTTAGACATAAAAATAATAAGCAAGGAAATTAATTTGTGTATAATGATATTCTTTAAGTGCCGAGAAAGATACAATTTATTTGAAAATTATAATTTAAACATTTACTTACCTATTAGCATAAAGTATTAGAACTTGTTTTCCTTCCGTATATAGTTACGAGACGTATATATACGCCAGGGGCAGTTAACATATTGACTTAGGGAGACGTATATATACGCCCGCGGCAGGCAAGGGGTTAATATAATCGAATGCTTAATAATTTCTACAGAATGTTCACGTAGTCGTATTCTGATTAAAAATAAATATTGTAAATGATACTATAATAATTTGGTATATGATGGTTTTGAAAAGCATTTATATTAAATAATATACGTCAGTAAATTTCAGTATGAGTAAATTTTACTTACCTTAAACTTCAGAGTGAATGAAACGTACCTTAGTTTTTTAAAGAATTTCCAAATGACATTCCAAATCTAGTGAAACATTGTCCACTATTTTCGTTTGTAACAATTGACGCAGCAACTGAGATTGCAACTTTGAACTGGCATTTCATTCGGTCATTTATGTGACATTAACACCAGCATTGAATAGTGACATTTGATTTAAATTCAAGAAACCAACGATCACATTAAACGTTTTCCATTGTTGACGCTATTTGGATAACAATCTAAATCTATTATCAGTATTTATGCATTAATTGCTCTGTTTATTACACTAAACTATATTAAAGAACATGATTATTCCATTATAAAAATTCTTGCAGTAGTATATTATGTGGCCCTTTAATAATATCTTTTAAGAATCTGCCATTCAAGTAATATCTTTCAAATTTTCTCTACAGTGTAGTCATATAGTCTTAAAGAGTTTATGACTACACTGTAGATTGTTGTTTTTGCTTTTTTTTGCAGAACTCATTATTCAAATTTTACTCAGAAGACATATGAAGTTTTGCTCTAAAATTATCTCAAAATTGTGGATTATATTTATTCTTTGAAAGTAATTAAATTCATCATTTCTTGTAAAGTGTTTTTATTCATAAATAAATAGCACGATTATGTATAAGAAATTAATAAAAAGAAAATATTTTAGTATGCTCTTTTGAAATTTAACCATTGAAAAAAATGCATGTGTAGTTATTAATTACACGCAAGTTCCACATGCAAAGTATTACTGTAAAATATATTTAATTCGATTCTTAATAATTTTATATTTGCTTTTATCTGAGAAAGTTGAATTTTGGTCGCAGACAAATCTTTTATTTTTATTTTACCCCATAGGAAGTGAATATTTTATATAATTTTACTCCTTATGTTTGTCAGTTCATTTCTTAGAAAGTGGAAAATTTAATAGCTTCTCTCTTTATTTGGAAGTGAGTCTTACTTTTTGTGGGGGAAATAAAAATATAGAAAGTAGGAGTACTTTTCAAATGTTGCAGACTTGTAATTGTTTTTATTTTTTATTTTTATTTTTACTTTTACTTGCAAGTGCGAGTCTATTCATGTTTTTATCGGACATCAGTGAAATTAAAGTTGCAATGAATTCATAGATTTCCATTATTTAGCTTTTGGAATAAAGGGAACACGTATGTATTTATGTTATTCGTTTCAGTTTATAATGTGGATACAGACAATGTATTAATAGATTTAATCAAATAAAATCTATGTTTGTCACACCTATTTACTTTTGTAAGTTCACAGATTGATTTCATTTACGGAAAAAGATAGATTTATAAGTTCTTGCAAATAATATCAAATTTTTATTATCGATTAAAAATAATCGTAATAATGAAAAATCACAGAAAACTTTAACATGTTGAAAGTATCAACTAGTTTATACTTAATCTATAAAGCAGCAAAATTTTCGTATCCCTTCTGTCCAAAAAAGAAAGAAAAAAGAAACACTGAATTCGTAAATGCTTATTAGTTATGTAAGTATTTGTTATTAAGTTTTTCTGTTTTAATAGAGTAACATTTTGTTAAAAAGGATTATGACGGAGATGGTATACTTATATGTGCCTTAAATATGAGAAATTCATTTTTTAAATATTTTTTGTTTCTATAACTGAATATAAAATAATTAGATAATTAATATATTTTAAATGTTCGTAAAATATATGGTAATTTTATCAGATATATAGAGATGCCATAACACTGAAATTAGTTTTTATGAATTTCTTAAAAGTAATTTCAAGACGTGAAAACTCAATATAAAGTTATGACATTTTTTAAAAATTAATAATTTTTTTTCCATTCGAGTGGCTGGTTAAGCATAGTTGAGCCACAAATACCATTAGAACTATTAAGATACCAATAGATTCATAATTTAATTTGAGAAAATATATGTTGAATTTTCTCCTTGTCGCAATGCAAATACCTTCTTAGATGATGGACTAAATGAAACTTTGTTTCTAACGGAAAAATTTACACACCTATGAAACTTGAAAAATGTGATATGTTTTGTTTTTATTAGTTTCTTTACTTCTGCTTCCAAATGTTAATACATTCGCATTGAAACGCATCTTTCAGAGTTTAAAAATGTAACTGATTTATACATTTCCATTTTTTCACTTGAAGTAAAAGGCGACTTTTTTAATGATATTGAAACTGTAATTTTTTCTTTAATTTATGAATCCTATCAGTGTATGATGTAAAATCAGTGTGTGAATATTTATATTTGATATTTTCCTAGCTTATAACATTTTACATAAGCAACAATGCGCATTTCAATGCTAGTATTTTTCAATGTCATTGCGTGTTTTATTACTTATTTAGTTAACACATGGCGTTAAAATTTTATTTTAAGGAAAACAACACTTTTGAAGTCTATGGGTGCCAGGCAGATCTTTTTGCTTTTTTAAAGAAATTTTCTTCTCCTTCCTTGTTTCCTTTCTTTGAAAAAAGAAATTTAAAAGGGGGAAAATGCTGTAAAATACTTGTAAGAATAAAACGTTCTTAGTTCTAGGTACATTCTAAATTTTAAAAATCATAACTTTTGCAGAGAATTTTCAAAAAAGAAAAGTTAAGATTTATTATTTTATTCCATACTCTACAAGAGTGTGAGGGCAACAAAAGCTAATAAAATGAATTTATATTAAGTAAAAATTATGGTTTTGCATAATATAATTTTCGAAATTAAAACAATGTATAAAATTTTGGCATCTTTTCTAAGTTAAATGCACCTTTCTTCCACTCATTATTTTTATGTCTTTAATTTTATGTCTTTAGGTCTTCAAGAATCGAAAATATTTAAAATATGCTTAACAAGTTTTAATTTAATGAGAAAATAAATATTTTCTTACACATTCGATGGATATTTATCGAATTAATTAAAATAATTTCGATATTTTTTTCAAATTACATAATGTTTAACAGTATTTTTCTTTAGTTTTCTATAAAGGGATTATTTTATGCCACACATTATTCGGATTATTAGAAACATTTGTACTTTCCATCAAAAGACATTAAGTTAAAAAATTGACTTTGAAATCTCAGGAATGCATTATCTTAGAAATCATAGTTTGTATAATTCACATTACTCGATTATTTACCATTTTATCGAGGTTTCGTATATTCCGTTTCGCTTTGCCATTTTATTCCTAATATGTACAGCCTGATTATAAAGCCAGAAAAAACTCCGCCGTTATATTTTGTTATAGCAAGCATATAATCGGTTCAACAGGATAAAATTTTTAATGAAGGTTTTATACGATGTGCTGTGAAGAACAAAGTAAAAATAAATAACCCAGTTGTTTAAGCTATTATCTCATTGAAAACATTTGGAATTTTCAAATGGCAATACATATATATATTTTTTTCATTTATATAATCGTGATCGTCACAGTAATGAATTTGAAATGAAGTTAGATTGGTATTGTTATCAAAACAAAAAATGACTATTGGGAATGATAAACGAAAATTTTGGGATTCAAACTAATATGAATAGGTTTTTCTAAGTTCATCACAGTTCAATCCGAGTCTTCTCTGAAACTTAGAACACTGAAACTTTTTGATATTCGATCTGCATAAAAGTATGCAGATTTCCATCTGTGACTTAGCACTTTGTTATGGCTGATGTCATCAATCCACGAAAAGAAACAGGTATTATGATTTGAGTATTGCTTCTTTGCATTCATGCCTTTTGATTTGAATACAGTTGGTTTAGTTTAGTTTAGTTATATTAACGTCCCGTTTTAAACAACTCTAGGACTATTTTGGGACAGACCTTCTAATTATGAACCGCGGTCAGATGACGAGGACGACACCTGAGCTGGCATCCCCCTATCCACAACATATCACACCAACGTCTTTCATTTTCATGACGCCGACAATATATGGCGAAAATTATAAAAATAAGATGAATGTAGAGTAATTATGTTACTTTAGTGAAAAAATTATTTATTCCATTCCTGTGTTCTCATGATGTTAAGATCACTTGTTCTGCCTTCAATGAATTCCTGATAGTAAGAATGCCTGAAAGAAAATAAACTCAATTTGCTTTAAAAAAATTAAATATTTTGAGATTTTAAAAAATTTGGCTTCACTTGGTAAGTACTGCTGCGATATTTTGAATTATTTCATTCTTGAAAGAGTCATTGTATGTGAGGGAAAGCCAGTCAAAAAATTGTATGATACAAAAATGTCCATTTTATAATCACTTTTTTGAATTTTATTAGTTGCTTTCGCTTTTTTCATCTTGTCTTTACTTACTGCAATAAACGTTTCCCGGGTTGAAAATATGGTTTAAATATATTTAATATTGTTTTGTGATTCCAATAAATAAATAAATAAGAAAAATAAAAATCGTTATCGTAAAACAAATACGAAATTGTACCAGTAAATTCCATTTTATATACTTCAATTCGATTATTCGAACATTGTTTATATACTATTAATTCATCGTTAATTTTATAATGCATTTTTTTTGTTCAACAGAAATTAGCTGTATATGTATAACAAATAACTTCACGTTTACTCAAGTAAAAGTGTTCTCCTTTTTCCTGCAGTAATTTTAATTGGAAGAGATTTATGGTAAATGAAAAATATCTAGATCTCTCTCTGAAATAAAAATGCGTTCCAATAATGTGTTTTATTATCACTACATTTATATAGCTATATTAAGATACAATATAAACTGAATATTTACTGATAATACTCTGATAATTCAACACACATTTTAAATAGCAATCC
>JAPMOR010110902.1:9682-29011 GCA_026543865.1 Argiope aurantia | reverse complement strand
CTCGAAATTACATAGGCAATGAATACTGAAGCTCGAAATCGCGTAGGAAATAAATAAAGCATAAACGGTAATTTTCATCAGCATCTTTTAATCGCATATATGTTTTTATCTGCTTTCACCAGTATTGCATTATTATTATGTATGCTTCTTTGAAAGCAGATGCGTTTTTAAAAGGTTGATATGCTTTTACCAGAATTGCTTTATTATTTCTTATTAGATGATATTTTGAGTTATTGTACTAACATTCATGTCTAAAGAAAGCCGGACGGACTATTTAAGAGATTCCTTCTAAAATATAGTAGGAATTTAAAACTTGCATGTTAAGAAACAATACTAAATTTCATCAGACTCAATAATACTCCGAAATTTATAAGTTCATCAAATATTTACGTGCAATTTTATGATGGTCATAATACGTTTTTTTTTGCATATTTCGCAAGCCAGAAATTAGCTGAAATGGTCTCTCCAAAACTTTCTTGCATACTCTCTAATAATGGTGTTATCGCAGGGAATGCCTCCATGCTATTGGCGCAAAATAGTCACGAAATATTTACTTTTGGTGAGAATTTAACCTTTTTAATGAATCTATCGTGTGATCATTTGCTAGTTTTTTTAGCGATTAATCCCTGGCATGCGGTTAGTATTATTTGAAAATCGAATTTGTGTTTCGAACGTGCGTTTATACCAACCGATTGAAACAAAAATCTGACACATAACTACGCTTGTAGTCACGCAATGCCATTAACATCCATAACACAATTCGATATATTTAAGTCATTCAGTTTTTGAGTTACTGTGTTTACTCGTTTCTGAAAATATAGAAAGACAGACGAGCAACCTTTTATTGTCCGTATGTAGTCCACAGTTACAGGAATAGTCCATATGTAGTTCTCTGTCGACTATATATACAATTAGTATAGAATAGCCCTAATTCTTGTATATTCTATAAAATATTTTATATAGTTATATAAAATATTTTATAGAATATAGTTATTTATGGACATGTGAATTTAATTTTCTAAAATGAAATATATCATGAAATAAAGTAAAACGCACAAAATACACAACACACATAGTTTATTTTCCCACGAAAATACATATATCAGATTTCGTGGAATTAATACTCAGGGTTACATTTTTTTAGAAACATCAAACGATCAGTAATAGTGTTGAGACATTACAATGATATATTTTTATTAAACTGAAAACAGTATTTCGCATATTTAGTGCAGAAAGACTTTTACAACATCAAACAATTTTCAAACAATAACACATGTTTTCTGAAGACCTTGTAAATGAATAATAGAACATCATGCACAAAGACGATAAGCGATGTTCGTTTGGTAGATAATACACAGCTTGGATACACTAATTACAATAAATCTAATAAATATCATAAAAATAGCAACAAAATAAGAATAATGCATTGTCATCAAATAACTCACAAAAGGATGCACAAAAACTCCTGTTACTCAACAGAAGCTTTTAATCATTTCATTTTAGCAAATGATTTGGTATGGCAGATTCCTTTTAAGGTAAACATGAATGAATTAAAAATACCTAATACCTAACTGTTTACCTAATATCACAAGTATATACTTCGCAAATCAAATGTGCAGAAAAATGATACGCAGAAAACGATGATTTTTCAATCAGAACTTAATAATATGTTTGCAATAGGAAAAATATTTTAAAATGTTTAATAAAAATAATAAAATAATATTAAAATATTATTATTAAATATTATTAATTTTAAACAATACTTTTTGTTGATTTTCACAGTAATTTTAAAACAATAGAAAATAAATTTGGTTTTAAAATTACGGCCAAAACTAATAGAAAATGCGAAACACACACACACACTTTAATTCTATATTGTAAAAGATAAGATTTATAGTGACAATAAAAATTTGTATATTAGTTTAATATAGTTTAATATAGTGCGAATGTTACAATTTTAAGGATTACAAAGCTTTTGGTTGTTGAAAATTTATTCATTAATCGCACATGGAAGAGAATAAGTGAATCAGTGATATAAATGTCGCTAAAGAACAAAATAACAACAATTTCTTAACAATATTAAGTCTCTTAGAAAAATCATATAATGCTTAAGAAAAATCAAACCAGGAAAAACTTGAAAAGAATTGCGTGAAACGAAAATGCCCATATGATTTGAGAAGACTTCGACAAATGAAAACATTTTCAATGAATTTGGAATGAACGACTTTTATCTATAAATAACACACTGTGATATATACATCTTGACTACTCTTTAAGACTCAATTTTCAATTCTTACATTCTTTTCATTATTGAAATTTTAAACATGCTTTGTTTTATTTTTTTACTGAAATATAGAGAACAGTCGTGTTTTGTTATTTTAATTCTCTTTATAAAGTTATAACAACGCCTACCCACAATATACCTTCCGTATACGAGTGTGCCTGCTCAAAAAATATGTCTTTCATTTTATAACTTTCATGTAAATTATTTGAATATACATTTGTGCATTTAGTTCCTCTAAAAGTAAGCAGAATTTTGGATGATTAATGACATTGTTTTTGTCTGTGTATGTTGATTATGCACAAAATCAAATACAAGAGTATATTTTTGATTGAAATGGAAAGAGAAAATGAGCTGTTGTCAAAAAAATTTATTATTTGTATTTCCTTAAGTTGAATGTATACGTAAGAAACCGACTTGGATTTTTAACGATTGCTTTGCTTACTATGTTGTAAATATAATAATAATCCTATTGAAAAAGAATGAGTTTTGAGTGAAAGAATACGTTCGTTCAAAACTTTAAAAAGGAAAGTTCAGAAGAAATATTTTCGAATCATGTGCATGATTCCTGATTATTCTTTACTTTTGCTTATTTTAAGTGCAAAATTAAAAATACTTTGAGATTTAATACAAATCAAAACGATAAAAAAACAGAAAAGAAATTCACTAATTCAAATAGCATGAGAAATTCCACACTTTCCTTACGATATTGCCCAACAGCATCATATAATATCTTAAGGTTAATAATTTATCTTAATAATAAAATTTTAATAATAATTTATCTTAATATAGTAATAATATCTTAAGGTTAATAACACATTTCGGCAATTAGCAGCTACAAGGAGATCCAGTGTAGTCAATATTCAAATATAACAATTTGATAACAAGATATGCTGTTTTGTAAAATATATGCTAAAATTAAAGATACTAATTATGATAGATCTGAAGATATCAATCCTTAAGTAAGTATATTTTTCTATTAGAAGGAAAAATTTTCTTTTGTGGTAATGGAAGAGCTGCAATAGGCTAAAATAAAATGGAATCTTTTACATGTCAAAATATCTTCTTTTAAAGTTTTATGCCTTTTGATCCGAAACTCTTCACCGAGTCTTAACAAATTTTTTGCTATAAAAGGACAAAGTACGAAGCATCAACTGATGTATCGAGCTATATTATTTCTTCATCAATGCAATGAAAAAAATGTTTGCGTAATTGTTAAAGTTTTTTCTTTCATTCTATCAGTTAACACCCTCAAATAAATGATATTACTATTAGTGATAATTACGGCAATTTGAAACAGTCATGGCATTTTTTTTCCGTATAAGTACAAGAAGAATAGAACCAAATTATCCTATTCAAACTAAGATGCCTGTTTATTTTTATGACCCCTGGCTTACTTGAGAATTTTCAGATTAAGCCAAGATCGTCATTTTCTTTTTCCTTTAATTTTAGTTTTTATAAAATGACATTTTTATTTCACTACAATGGATATTTCGTTTTAAAAGGCCCTCAACGGTTTATAAGTCGGGACCAGGTGGTTCTAACGTCAAATTTCTAAGAGCACCACGTAAGATTGCCCGATGCAAGCTATATCCATTTTAAGCCAAATGCACTTCCACAGGTATGGAAAAAAGGCTTAGAGAAAGGAGTCCTCGTCTTCTGAGCGTGGCTAATCCGTCCCCAAACAGTCTTTCTTCAAAATGGGAGAATTCGATGTTCCCGCTATCATTTTTTAATTATTTCTATAATTCCGAAAAAAAGATAAGATTGCTCTTTCCATTTTCACAACCAACTCTCCCGAGTCTTAAACATTCTTCTTACCATCGAAACATTTATCAAAATCGGAATTGCAGGAAGCGCATCATCAGTATATTACATTGCGTTCTATCAACACTTCCTAAATATAAAACGTTTATATACACACACATATATATATCAAATTCCTATAATGTACTTTGAATGAAACAACGAAATCCTATTAAACATGCATTTATTAATCGCATGAGCCTTATTTAACGATACATATAATTTACTTATAAATATCTACCTTTTAGGAATTGAGTGAACGCTTGGGAAACCAGAGCTTTACTGAATCAAGATATTATGTAATCACGGTTTAGTTGTATTAAATTATACTTTCAAAGCATGCATAGATAGAAGTTAATTAGCTCACTTCGCTTTACATTAATAATGGAATATTATATTCGTATGTTAACCTGTTTAAAGCCACAAATCCTCAATACTCATTACTGTTTTCCTTGCATAAGATTGACTGTTTTCAATTTTGGTGTTAAAAATATCTTTCTTCTGGAATTATGAAGTTATAATGTTTCCAATGAAAATTGCAGAATTCGAAAAATATCTGCTTATATATTGAAAATAATGTGGATATTCGTCTATTGCCAATTTCGAACTCGTTTTTTTTTTTGACGATAGTTATATTTTCTTTCTATTATGTTTCATATTCGAACAAGGTGCTGTTGTTACTTATGGCACTTCTCATAGACAAGCTCGCTGACGATTTTACGAGGAGTTTTGTGCTGTAGCTTCTGAGGGTAAAGGCGACTGAGCAACCGAGGGTAGAAGTCTGACTTCCAGCTCAAATGAAGTTGACACTCACTTGCAAAACCCCTTTTTACTCGGGGGGGGGGGGTTCTTTTACACACCTCTCAGATAGAACACAGGAGGAAGCACAACCATGCCCGAACTAAAACTCGAACCCGGGATGCCCAGATCGCGAGGAATTCTCGCTATCCCTAGGCCACGAAGCCAGCGTTCTGAGTTACTTTATAAAGATCAAGACACTTTACCCTAAATTTGCTTTTGCACTTTTCACAAGGAAATTGATCTTTTTCTTTTTTTGTTTTTACTAAAGCACTGAATGACAGGTCGGTATTGGGCATTTTTCAAGACTGATAAATCCTTATAATTTTAGTCTTGAAAATGAAGTAATGTAACAATGTTTTATTATCTGTTTTACAATGTAAAACAGATAATCTCCTGAAATGGATTAATCTGTGCTGGTTTCCATTTCAAACGAATTGTTAAGAAAATTCAATTCATCCAAGACTGAACTAAATTAAACGTTTGGTATTAAGTAAGACTCACTTACTGCAATTCTCTTTCAATACTGCTCATTTACTACTTAAATACTGCTAAACTTCTATCTTTGCTCAGAATACATAGGTTGTCAGAAAAAGGTCAAGATGACCTACTTTCAAGAGGTTTTACAGACCTCAGCATTTTATTTAAAAATAAAGAGTTACAAAAATGTTTTGAATTGTTTTGGCTTGTTCTATTGGCTCAAGCTACAGAAAGCATAATGTAATATAATCTAAATTTCTAAATGTTATATTTTGAATCAATGACCGAACATGGCATAATATAATAGCAGTAATTAATAGGATGGGTTCATAAAATATACTGAATTCCAGTTTCGTAAAATATTTTTTGTAAATATATTTTCTGATCTTTTTAATTAAATAATTTCTGTTTATTTACAATTTTAGCTAACAATTTTTAACTAACAATTCAGTTCCTTTAATATATAGAAAAAATTTAATTAACAATTCAGCTCATTTAATATGTAGAAAACCCTTTAATTAACAATTCAGTTCATTTAATATATAGAAATCCCTTTAATTAACAATTCAGTTCATTGAATATGTAAAAAACCATTTAATTAATAATTCAGTTCATTTAATATATAGAAAACAATTTAATTAACAATTTAGTTCATTTAATAAATAAAAAATATTTATAATTATGATGCTACTAATAATTTTATTATGTTTAAACCATAAAATTATCAAAATAATATTTCATATTTTACTTAATACATATGAGTTTATTACTGAATTTATATTTTAAATCAAAATAAAAGAATAAATAAAAAAAATAAAACATTTTAATTACACAGTTGTGTTTTCGATAAATAAATCATGTTCAAGATTTAAAAAATTAAAAACTTAAAATTATAATTATGCAAAAAATTTTGTGATAAAATATATTTGTAGTGTTATATTCTGGGCAGTTATATAACATTTTTAACATCTAAAAATTAAAATTGCTTTCTTAAAAATAAATTAAAAACAGAATGAAAAAAATAATGAAATTCGAAAATTAATTAATTCTTTATAAAGACTTCATAACATTTATTCAAATCAAGATTATTTTCTATGGCAACAATTTCAGTTAACGTATGTGAAAGTTTTACTTAAAAACCACCTATTAGCAATTTAGTTATTTTTAAAAATATTATTTAATCATCAGAAATCATTTTTGAGCAGATTTAATCATTCGAGACTTTCTATGACAAATAATGTTCTATACTACATTACAAACATCATATTATTTTTATATTCAATCCATAGACATTTGGAGTTTTTTTAATAATAAAAGCTCCTGTTATACACAACAACATTAAAAATGTTTCTAATGTTTATACATCTACTTAAAAACACACAGTTGACGGCTTATTCTATATTCACATCACTAAGGAAAGGAAGAATACGGCTACGTTTTATAATTGCTGGTGAATTAAAATATCTCAAAAAGAAAAATGACTTCCTAAAACATGCGACGCTAACCTCTAAATTCTTGAAAAGGAAAATGTGTAAAAAATATTCAGAAAGCTCGTTCACAGCGTTAAAATTTTAAAACGTATAAAATAAAGTCAATTTTTTTTTAATTTATTGACAGTTAATAAAATAATCAGAAATTTTAATAAATAATAATTTTTATAAAAATATTAACAATTTTTGCCTTGAAAATGAAATTTCACAATACAAATGCAGGCAAAGTCGCAGTTTAAGATGACAGCACCTGGGAAGGTTAACAGTGTATCATTGCGCCTTGTTAAATAGTTCTTAGTAGAAATGAAATGTATTTACAAACAATTGATGCAATTAAATAGAAGTGAATTTTAATAACCTCAGCCGATAAATGTTGAATTTAAACTCTATATTTAAAATGAAATTATTAATTTGAATTAGTTTCTCTGAATTAATAAAAAATATAATATTAAAAAAGTCTTCTATAAATTCCCATGCGCTGTCAGCTTAAGTTGTCTAGGATACAATAATTTAAAAAAGCAAATGAAGAAATTAAAGATAATATTTTTAATATGACATAAATAAAAAATGATTAATTTATTATCAGTAATGCATACACCTAAAAAGCATTTATTAACGTTCTTAATAGTTAATTAATACGTAATTATGGAATGAATTAAATACTTTATTAAATGAATTATTATAAATAAGTGTTAAAATCCACACAAAAAATGCAAATAAATTAACATCCAAAATAAAATTAAGATAAAAAATCTGAAAACACATTACCAACAAAACTGTACAAAATTATTTAAAGGAAACCGTAGAAAATAATTTTTCACATAAGTGGCAATCTACTTATCAGCTGATCATTTCTTTTAGTAGCATCTTTTTTTGTATGTATTTTTTTAATCTAACAAACTCATAAATTTTCAGAAGGAGTGAAAGCTCGCTTTTTTGAAGAATACAAAAATGTTTGGTACAGAAAAATTAAGATATAATTTTTTTTATTGTTTTGAGACAATTTTATTAATATTGTTTCATATTTTTATATAAATATTATTTAGAATAAATTAACATTGCAAATGTGTGGTACACTCTTCATTTAGTTTAGTTAAATTATTATAAATAAAATTGTATTTTTCTCGAGCAAAATGGGTCCAATGCAATAACAGATACCTAGAATTTTTTATACCACGTCATTTGAAAGTACTACTTATTTTTATAATTATATTTTGCAAATATTCTTCCATTAGAAACATACATTAACATGCATAAGAAAGGTTCGTGTAAATAAAATATCTTTATAAATGAAAACCATTCTTGGTAAATAATGATTTATATCAATCAGCGCGGTTTTTTAAAGCTATTTTTCGAATAAAGTATCGAATATTCTTTTAGAACCTAGAATAGTAAGATTTTCCCAATGAACTTCCCTACATCTACCCCAAAAATATTGAATATTTTTTGCAAAAAGTACTCATTGAATATATATCTATACTTAAAATAAAGCTCAATGCGTGTGTGTATGTGTGTGTGTGTATGTTGGCGCTCTACAGGCCAGACCATTCAACCTACAGCTACCAAATTTGGCACGTGTATACCTTGAAGGCCGGGAATATGCACCTGGGAGTTATTTTTTCGAATTTTTAACTAGAATTATATATATTTAAAAATTAAGCGAAATTTGGGCGTGTTTCTGCTATAACTTCCGAAAATATTACCGCACAAAAACGATTTTCAGATGAAGTTAAAGATCAAAAATTTATCTTTTAAATGATACTAATGTTTTAATCTTAAAATTAAAGTCCTATTTTCAATGAATTTTTAAATAAATATTTTAACTATGTTTTTCAATAATTTTTTTCGTCAAAAATAAAAATGAGGATTAAGCACGTTTCGCATTCATGGTGGATAATTAGCTTTTTTCAAAGTGTTGCCATCACATTGATTAAAGCTCCAATAAAAAATAAATTAAATCTTTTTGGAAATGAAATCTGGAAAAATATAATTTTCGGCACGTGTCTGTATGAAATGAAACAAATAAGAAATATTATTTTTTTCTAAAAAATAAATTCAAGAAAAATTATTTTATGATCTTTTACACTCTCTATACAGGGTGTTTATTTAGTCCCGGACCCATTTTGATGTTTAATGACTCATAAAATAATGAAGATATAAACAAACTTAAGGCATTTATTGATGGAATAACTCATATATTTTCCTTTTCAGGTTTGAATATTTTTACTTTTGTAAATATCGTCTGCGCGTGTGGTTAATATCAGATAATATCATTTTCCAGTCTAAATATCTGTACTTTTCTAACTATCGTCTGCTTATTAATTGCATTGTTCTCTCTTTTGTTTTTGGCAACTATTGAAATGTTATGTTTACTTTTGATGTGTTTGTTCTATGTAGTACTTTTGTATGTGAGGTTTTATTCGAGCGGATATTAACGAGAATGCATACACCGCAAGAGAAAGCACAGATTTTATGGTTGTCATAGAGTTAATTTCCAATCAACTAAATCCCTGACTTTTAAAAGTTAATTTCCAATCACTTAAATTGACTGATTTATGAAAATTTGAATATCACTATTCAATAAAAAAGGTTAATTTTAGATTTTTCATCCATCACTTCAAAGAAAATACGCCAATTAGCGCGCAGGTTTCTCAAGATTAATTGGCCTAAGATTATGAAAGTGTTGAGTTTTTCTAAATTTTTAACATTCAAAACTTCATAAATAAGTCTTAGTTGATCGTGGAAAATAGAAACATTCATTTATTTAAAATTTGGTGTGTCCAGAATATTTCTCAGAATATGATACCTTACTGCATTAAATTTAGACTTCATAATTTTTGATATATATTTATAGTCCGGAACAAAATATTATTATTGATTTCATTTCAATCCTTTTGAAAGCAAAACTAAAAACTGAATTTTATGCTGAATCTCAGAAATTTTTGTTGAATTATTGTTTGAGATATTACATAAATTATGAAAAATATTTTGTAGTTGACATAAGACTTAAATACCGAGCGATTCTGTTTGCAATACTCGCATTCAATAATAATAGTAATAAATAAATAGCAATAAAGATGATAAATAAAATAAAACGCTTGGTTTTATTAAAAAATATCTTTATATTAATTGCAATTTCATCATTTACATTTTAAATTAAAGTTGAAGTTTTGCCGGAAATGACAATAAATTAGCAAAATATATATAGTAATTTGAACGAAACGATCTAAATAGTATAACTTTGGTATAACTATCTTTGGTATGACTATCAAAATTTGAAGATTAAAAATGTTTTGTTTGAGAATCCGTTAAGAGACCAGTTATTTAAAATATTTAATTGAATTTTGTATCGAGCGGTAATATTGGCGATCCGGCTGGTCGCCAAAGGCGGCTAGTATATATATATATATATATATATATATATATATATATATATAGGGTTCCACTTGAAAACTTGTTTTAGCAAAGGAAATTCAAATGTAGGAATACTGGCAAGCAGATTGACAATTCATATATATTTGTGGTATAAATACAACGTTTCATACAAACAGTAAGTACAGTACAACAACTATGAGTAAACATGACCGAAATCCCTGAATCTGAAATTTTTGCTGGGGACCTAAATGTTTAACTTTATTTGGTCTTCTTTGTTTTTATTATTTTAATGTCTAAGGAATTTAATTATTGTAAAAGAGCTAACTTATATTACATGCTAAAAATCAAATTTTATTGAAAGTTTATCATCTTAATCCGTTGATATCAAACCCTTATGATATGGTCGCAGTGAGTTTATTCTCAGAGATTTCATCATTCTGAAAGGAAACGAAGAGAACATTACTCAGCGAAATTTTCCTAAATTGAATTTTCCTTTTACTTGGTGATGAATAAAGTATTTTTTATTTGTTATCATGTGAAACATGATATTGTTTTGGTTTGGGGTTTTTGAAGCTTCAAAATGCACGGGCAGAAAATAAATGGTAAGTTCATAAGAAGTCATCGCCCGAAGAAACACTAAAAAGAGAGTGGACATCAACGCGAAACAGACAGGAGATGTATCGAAAGTTATATATATATATATATATATATATATATATATTTTGCTGGCACAAAAAGTTTTGGAACTCTAACAATAGAAATGGAAAAAAAAAAAAAAAAAAAAACTCACGCTTTCCAAATATTGACGCATGTGTATTCTGATGGTCCCATGATTATTTCAAACCGGTTTAAACTGGTTTTTCATGAAAAAAAATCTGGCCTCTTGAAAAAAAAATTTAGAACTATTGATATTGAGATGATCAAAAATCATCACTTGTCTAAATGTTGGTAATTGCAAAATGAGTCATGCGACAGCATATTTTTCTGTCGGGTTGATACCACGTGACTTAAAAAATAATGTTCTCACATGATAACTTGAAATTTGCGATCTCAGATTTCAATTTTTTTTATTTATTAGTAATATTTTTTTGATTATTAATAGGGTTTTGAGAATGAAAAGTACGGTAAATTTTGACTTATCATAAAAAAAATTGCTTTTCAAAGTGAAAATTTGTTAATGAATAATATCTAAATGGAGATATGTTGATAATTAAGTTACAGCTACTAAAAGAAACTACACTGAATTAGTAGAAATTACTTACAACAAACTCATATCTGAGTCATTACTTTTCAAAATTCAATAAATTAATAACTTATTAATAACTCTGATAAATTATAGAGTTACCTCTTCTCTTTGATGAATGTTTTTGTTCAGGAAACAAACAAAGGACTTTCCTTTATTAAAAAAAATGAGACAACACGACGTCCAACAAAGTCTGATGAGAGCTTTTCAGATCTCTGTTCAAATGTTCTAAACGATGACGCAGGATTTGGAATCCGGTTTCTCCTTCGGTTCTCCTTCCCTCGGCACCGACGATTTTCTTCGAACCACGAAGTTGATGCTGCCCAGAGAACTGAGTCGTCTGCTGAGACGCCTGGAGGAATGAGGTTGTGGGGGTGGTTGTTCCAGTTCTTGTGCATGCAGCAGCAGTTCCTGGAAGAGTGTGGAGACGTTGTCATTGGATTTTGCACTGGTTTCTATGTACCTGCAGATTCTGGAGGGATCTTTTGTCAACTCCGTGACCATTTCTTGGGTGACGACCCTATCACTGGCGAGGTCGGTCTTGTTTCCGACGAGGACTACAGGAACATTTTCTCCTGGAAAGAGAAAAGGAAAATGATGGATATATATAGTTAAATAGCTGAAATGAGGAATTACTTGTAAAAGAAAAAAAAGTATGCTTCGGCATCTAATGACTAAAAGTGTTCTATAACATATATTAGGTAGATAAGCGAACTTTGCACTAAATGCAGAGATTCACCGCTAAATTAGTTACCGTTCCTCAAAAATCTCCCTAGATTTGTTCTAAATTTTATAACTTCAAATACAGAGGGATGAATGAATAATGCTCTAAATAATTCTAACACGACCATCTATAAAAGTATTTGAAGCGCTTCACATCTGCCATATAATTGTGTCTAATAAGACTGCAGTCGATCTCCAGGAGAGTTAAGATGTAAGTTCCGCAACAGCTGTCCTAAACAACAATTCCTCATAAAATTTACTCGCGTTTATCATACAATTTCGTGCCATCTAGGACCATGAGAGTTATCAGTCCCTCAACAGCTGTCATAAAATTGACAAGCGCTTACCGTACATTCTCATGACTACGCCGTCTAGGATTATGAATGCTGATAGTTCCTCAATAGCTTTCATAAAATTTACAAGCATTTATCATACATTCTTATGACACTGCCATCTAATACCATGAAAGTTAAATATATCAATTCCACAACAACTTTAATAAAATTTACAAGCGTTTACCACATAGTCTCATGACACTGCCGTCTGGGATCATGAGAGCTAACAGTCCCTCAACATGTGCCATAAAATTTACGAGCGTTTACCATACAGTCTCATGACCATCTTGTCTAGGACCATGAGAGTTATCAATACCTCAACAGCTGTCATAAAATTTAAAAGTGTTCATCATATACTTTGATACATAGTTCGGTATAAGATTTGATAGATTTTATCACAGCCATGAAAGTCCAAGTATGTAATATAAAGCTTCAATAACAAAAATAGTGAACATTTTGAGGCTTGCAAACAACAAAGCATCAATCACTGTGGTGAAAAGACGGCGCTATCGCAAAGGGTAGCTATTAGAGAACTGTTAGAATCTAGTACAAATGCATTTTTTTTACAAATATGACATCAAATGTTACGTTATGATTTAAATATTTTCTTTTTAGCGAATGAAACAATTATAATAATGAAAATAATGAAAGAAGTTGTTAACTATATCACAATTTCAAGAAAATCAAGCTAAGTAATAAAAATATATTACAAGAAATAATTAGCATATCGAGAGGGCATACTCATGTTTCAACGACCCCGCGTTATATACAATGGATTTTAATTAGTAGAATTATTATTATGATGATGATTTAAGGCATTACAGTTTAAATGAACGGGATTGTCATTAATGCGGTGGTCATCATTATCTCAAAAATCATTATTTCGTACGCTTTTACTCTTCTGACTAAAATCACGGCAATTGTTTTAATAAATGGTTTTTATGATTTCATTAAATGAAAACGTTATTTCTTTTATTGTTTTTCATTTAATGTTTTTACAACTTACGCTTACACTTCACTGCATGAATCTGTAGGATATTAGAATAATTTTTTACAGATAATAATAACATGTAAACAACATTTTTACGCATAAAAACGGTGCTTCTTTAATGAATGAATCTGTTAGATATTAGAATATTTTTTACAAATAATAATTAGAAGAAAATAGCTTGTTTTCGCATATTAAAAAAAAACAATTCTGGTGGAAAAATCAATGTTTATTTGATGTGCTAAAAAGCTTTGAAAACAAACATAAAGTCCATATCAAATGTACGGTCTTCAGATCGGAGGTACAATAATATGTTGTATTCTTGCCCATCCCATTAGGGTTGGTTTTTTTAAATTAACTGAAAATGGAAAATGTTGGTCATATTAATAAATCCAAAACTAAGCAGATTTAAGATCTACCTTTGGTAACAGGAGTTTGAATTTATAAATGAAATCAAAAAAAAATTTGGCGAAAGATATAAGATCTAAATCACAAAAATTCAGTTAACTTCTCAATATTTTAATTGGTCATAAAATTCCCTTGGGAAGTCTAAGAAATTTATAACATCAAAATTGTTTGCTCAAACAATCATTGATTTTGGAGTATTTAGAAAAAGGAATACACAATTTTGAGGTCAAATATGGAAAAACTGATTTATTATTTAATTTTGTTAGAACATTTTCTATATTGGGGATCAATACATGCTTTTTTTTTAATACCGTTGTCAGGGACATAAGTGTCCATCCACATCTTTATTAAACCATTTTATTCCTCAATTATCCTTAAATTGTTAACCCATTTTTTAGTTGACCTTTTTTAGCAATAACATGTTGATTTTATAATTTAAAAAAAAATGTAACTCTAGTTATGGATTTACAGTTAATGATGACCTAAGAGAGGAACATACAATTTGAAGTTACATATTCCTTAAGAGTAATTCTGGTAATAGGTAGGTTGAAATAATTTGCAAAATCACACGATCTAATTTAATACAATCATTAGAACAAAGTATTTGTCTTATCTACAGATTTAACATCATAATAAAATCAAATTCACAATTGAATCCATCAATGTAATATAAATCGTGCAGGCTTAAATGCTGCATCTCCAAAAGCTTTTATAGTGTAATTTCGCATTCCAATTTTTCCAAAATTTCAATGTTAATTTAACATTAATTATAAATTTCAAAATTTATAAAAAAACAATGAAAAATATAAGTTTTTTCAAAAATTTAAAAACAACATTTAATAAATTTCATAAAATTCATAAAAGATTAACTTTCAAACCAATAATTGACTTCAAAGGTTTATGTATAGTATAAAATCGTTTGAAATATTTAAAGAAAATTACAATTTTATATTTAATATATTTTTGTTAATTTTATTTCTGTATACAAAACCGATTTTGTTTATGTTTTTCATTTTATATCTATCCCCAGTGAGATATATACCAGTCATAAAGAGAATGATGAATACATAAACTAAGTCCCGGTTGATCATACAGCTTTTTAAAAATATCAACACCGAGTATTGCCATATTTATTATTCGAAGTAAAAATCATAGATGTCTGAGTTGATAATTTACTAGCCGCCTTTGGCGACCAGCCGGTTCGCCAGTATTACCGCTCGCTACAATTTTCGATTAAATATTTTAAGTAACTGCTCTCTTAACAGATTCTCAAACAAGACATTTTTAAACTTCACATTTTGATAGTCATACCAAACTTATACTGTTGTTTAGGTCGTTTCTTTCAATTTACTATATATATTTTGCAAATTTGTTGTCATTTCCGGTAAAACTTCAATTTTAATTTAAAGTGGAAATGATGAAATTGCAATTAATATAAAGATATTTTTTTAATAAAACCAAGCGTTTTATTTTATTTATCGTCTTTATTGCTATTTATTTATTTATTATTATTATTATTGAATATGAGTATTGCAAACAGAATAGCTCGGTATATAAGACTTATGTGAACTACAAAATATTTTTCATAATTTATGTAATATCTCAAAGAATAATTCAACAAAAACTTCTCAGATTCAGCATAAAATTCAGTTTTTAGTTTTGCTTTCAAAAGGATTGAAATGAAATCAATAATACTATTTTGTTCCGGTCTATAAATATATTCCAAAAATTCAACTAAGACTTATTTATAAAGTTTTGAATGTTACAAATTTAGAAAAACTCAACATTTTCATAATCTTAGGTCAATTAATCTTGAGAAACCTGCGCGCTGATTGGCGTATTTTCTTAGAAACGATCGATGGAAAATCTAAAATTATCCTATTTTTATGAATTATTTATTTTTTATTGAATATTTTTCATTAATCAGTCAGTTTAAGTGATTGACTTAGTGGATTGGAAATTAACTTTTTTTATTTAAAATATTAGTGTTTCCAGAACATTTTGTTATTCGTGATTTCCACAGCAGAAGCTTTATGTAAAATCAAAAATTCGTTATTTATTAGAGCATTTATTGAATCAAGTTACATAAAATATAATCATTTTCCATTTAGACCATTTTAGCAGATCTGTGTCTTACTAAAGGTTTACAATTTAGCTGTGTGGCCCTGATTTGAATGGATATCCTGTTCGTACTAAACAAAACTTGCCTTAAAATAAAACTGATATATTTGATTAATAATATAGAGAGTGTAAAAAATCATAAAATAATTTTTCTAGAATTTATTTTTTAGAAAAAATAATGTTTCATATTTGTTTCATTTCCTACAGACACGTGCCGAAAATTATATTTTTGCAGATTTTATTTCCAAAAAGATTTAATTTGTTTTTAGTTGGAGCTTTAATCAATGCGATGGCAACACTTTGAAAAAAGCTAATTTTTTCCCATGAATGCGAAACGTGCTCGTGCAGCTTAAATTTTATTTTTATTTTGTAAGAAAAAAAATGTTGAAAAATAGAGTTAAAATATTTATTTAAAAATTCGTTAAAAATAGAAATTTAAATTTAAGGTTAAAACATTGGTATCATTTAAAAAGATAAATTTTTGATCTTTAACTTCATGTAAAAATCTTTTTTTGTGCGGTAATATTTTCAGCAGTTATAGCAGAAACACTCCAAAATTTCGCTTAAATTTTAAATAAATAAACTTCTAATTAAATATTCTAAAAAATAACCCCCAGGTGCACATTCCTGTCCTCCAAGGTATACACGTGCCAAATTTGGTAGCTGTAGGTTGAATGGTTTGGCCTGCAGACAGCCAACACACACGCACACACACATTGAGCTTTATTATAAGTATAGATAAGAACAGGGGCATATTTAGTCCCTACACAGAGTTTGGCAACGCTTTATAAAATATGAAAAGCATTTATTACTACTAATTTAGATTTATCTACTCCAATAAGAAAGAAAAATGTGCGTATCTATAAAACTTTATAGGAGGGACTGTTTGAGTTAAAGCTTCCATTTTACACAGATATACTTTGCGGTGTGGAAAGGAGCACGTGGATGTATTTTCTTAAAATTTTAATTAATTAGAAAGTAGTCAAGATTTTGATATTTTTTATTGATAATCCTCGAAAGTATTATTGCACGAAACTGAGTTTTACATCATTTTGAAATTTAAAAATTGCCTTTTTAAATAATACTAATTTCTTCCAAATTTTAAAAATATTTTTTTTTGCATAATTTTCAACAATAAGAGCAGGATATTCAGCAGTATCATCAGAATGTTGTTTTTATCTTCTAAATATCAATAAAACAATATTTTGTAATGCTCAATTTTGGAACAAAATCCCGAACAATATTGTTATTACAATATCTTCCCCCATTAGCATAAGATTCTGCAGGATATATCCACGATACTGTTCGATATTCCATATACCTGCCAATAACTTGAAAATATCATAAGAACGTTGTTAAGCATTTGGGGCTAACAGGGTTACGATTTTATTTGGCTTTCAGAAAATTGGAAAATATTATGGAACCATAAAATATCTATTTTTAATAAAATGCGATATTGTTGACCATTTTGTGCTAGTAATAAAGATTTAATTACTTTAAATTAGCTATTTAATTATTATTTAAAAAATCATGAGCATCAATTTATATATATAAGAGATTTAATTAAAATTAACACTCATCGAATTAGCTAGTCACCAAAGGGAGCTAGTGAATGAATAAAAAAAAAATACGAATTCAATAATGTGTTCATTTTAAAATAATTTCCTGCTAATGTAATTTAAAATGTTTACACATTTTTTTTTTGTTTTAAAAATTATTTATGAATTATAACAGGTTATTTGCAGTTTGGGTTCTCTTTTGAGAATAAATGCTAAAGCATTCTTGGAAATATTCTATGTTGTATAATAATAAAAAAAAAATTAGGAAGCCTGTTCTAAGAAATATTTTTTTTAAAAAAAGCAATTTTTTTTTTTAATCAAAAGCCTGGTAGTTTTTCTAAAGGAAACTGAATAGTCTTTTCACATGAATTTTTATTCTATAGAAATAACAATCTTCCATCTTTTATATATATTCCTGGAAGAAGCAGCGAACTTTTAAAATAATAAATACTTTCTTTTTCAGAATGAACGATTTTGGAACTGCATTTCTTTTACTATATTTTTTAAAGAAAAAAACTTTAGTGACATCTATTGATGAAGAAAGACATTAAAAACATTGAAAGTAATATAAAAGCGTTCTTTTTCAGAAATGGCAGAAAAATATGAATTTTTAGAAAGTTGGATTTGATCCTTTCAATTTCCTTTAATACAGTTTTTTTAAAGGGAAAGCAACTTTAGTGACATCTATTGATGAAGAAAGACATTAAAAACATTGAAAGTAACATAAAAGCGTTTTTTTTCTTTTTTGAAATGGCAGAAAAATATCCATTTTTAGAAAGCAGGATCTGATATTTCGAATTTTAAACCAAATTAAATATTACATATGAGTCAATTTTTAAATGAATCCAAATCAAGTTACTGAGAAAGAAAGGAGGAGGGACAATTTTTCAGTTCATTCATATAAAGACTTTTATATTTAAAATGCTTTTGATATATTCTTGCGTGTGTGCACTGGCTTAAATTTCTTTAACTTTCTAATGCACGATGATACCTTACAATAAATACAGCCAGAAAATTTGATATTCCAGTATTGCTAAAAGATATACCAAATATGCTTGACATTTTAACTTCTCGGAATCACTTAACATTCATTAAAATCATTTAATACGGATGTTTCTATCACTGACTTCTTATTCCTTTGTTTACAATTTGAGCAGAATTCCTTATCGTCAGATTTGTAGTGAATATCTTATAAACCAGTTAGCAACTACTCTACACGAGCAATTGCTTTTGTATCATGGTCATGTTACTGGGCTGTGAACGACAAGGTCCCAAGTTCTATCCTCGCGCATCTCAATCCCCCACAGATCTTCGGATCTATCAAGATCCTTATCATCATACGTGGAATGCGAAAGATCAGTCAGTTAGTCATGTATATGTACACTGTTCGTCGTTTCAGCTACATGCATAGATTTGAATGGGCAGTTCCATTCTTTAAATGCTATATTACAGACGCTATAAATGAATTGGGATCCTAAATTTTATGCGAAATAACGTTATTTTTACTGCGTTTCATTATTTCCCATTCTTTCCCCCATTTTTAAAGATTGCAGAATTCACAACAAAATGCACAATTTAAATATTTACTGTCTGCGAACAGAAAAAAAAAAAAGCGAGATCTGACGTAGCAATAAATTTGCAAATATAGACAATCTGAGGATAATAAAATATAGTGAGTCTGATTAAGTTATATATATATATATATATATATATATATATATA
>JAPMOR010110881.1:39787-64850 GCA_026543865.1 Argiope aurantia | reverse complement strand
ATATATTGTGTTTTTAACACTTGACTGATGCATGATTCAATCTAATTGTAAACAACCATCAATTTTTTAGATGACTTTTTCTATGCTGTATCAAAAGATATTTCATTCATTATTTATATTGTTCGAGTATGATATTTGACTACGTACATGTTAAAAGTCACACTTGTCAATGCAAGAAATCTCTATATTATTTCCACCAAATGTGTTGTAAATAAGTAACACACAATCATAAGCAATAAAATAAAAAATCTTGTATTCTGAACTAATCTTTAGATCACATAAAATTATCAAAACAATGTCACAGCCATACTGTGAAACTCTTCAAAACTTTCTTTTGTATTTCACATAGAAATTAAATTCGTCGGGCCTTTCGCATAATAACGGAGATAGTACAGCATTCCTTTTCTCTGAAATGTTCTCTTCGTCTCATAAAAATCAAAACGCGTCTTACAGAATTTCTTTTGATGATTCGAATAATAATAACCAGTGACGCTCGAAGTAGTTAGGGTGCACAGACGCCCTCCTAAACTACGTGTCCATTTTCAAAAATCCCCTTTCGCGCTCACAAACCAGCTTTTGCGTTCCCACTGGCACAATTAGAGGAAAGTTTTATTGAGAATCCAAGTCTAAGAGGATTAACTCAGGGATTATGCTTACAATGCTGGGCCACATTGCTATCATTCTACTGCGCCGCCTGGAGAGGAGAGGGTTGGCTCTGCGTATAAACTCTTTGATTCTTTTTGGTTCATCTTCGAGCTTCGCGCTGGTGGAGGGTTTAACCAGGGGTAAGTAATTAGTCAGACGACTAATTCCTGTACAATGCGGGCACCCACAATCCGATTTCGTGACAACTCGAGAATTATAGAAGCTCGGGTTAAGGCGACACGCACAAAAAATCTTCTTTGGTTGGTTTGTCAAGTGATGTGTGCTTTGGAAGTGAAAGAGTTAATTCACGAATTTCTGTTATTGCTTTAAATACCAGTCGACGCTCGTGAGATTAGAAATGAATTAAAAAGTAGCATGAAAGGAAAGCTATTTATGGGGGAAGTTTACAGTGGTTGAAGATTTTTCATTCTTCATGATTAAGTTATTATACAGGATAAAAGGAAACATTAAAAACTTTTTTCCCTTTATAAGATGGAGGAAATACAAAGAAATATTAATCTTATAGGAAGAATCAAAAATGGCAGATCGATAATTGCTATAAAACAGAAAAATGTATAATTAATTTCTACTAAAGTATGGGAAAGTATGTTTTTCTGTCTATAGGACCACAATTCATATGCAGGGTAGATTGCGTAGTTTAAACTTATCAAACTGTGCAAAGTTTTTTCAATTTTCTTAAATTAATTAAGAATTAATTTAAGAGAAATAGTTACTTTTTTAATAAGTATAGAACTCTTTTCCTTCACGTATAAAAAAAAGTAAATGTTTTTTTAACTTCGCAGTTTATGCATGGACTAGTAATGTTTGAATTTTGCTTTGAGTAAATTATTCTAACATTGGTTGGGGCTTAAATGAAGCATAAACCTAGAAACGTGATATCGTTTCTGAATTAAACATTCAATATCAAATTTCGAGTAGATAAAACAATTCTATAACAATTAACATTGTACAATAAAATCACAGACACTTATCATCAATTTTCATGTAGGTGTATATTCATGTTTGATATTAAAATATTCTTCATATTTATTGAATATTTAAATACAATAGAGGCCATTTATTCAGCAATTATTTCCACCAACGATGCCAATATTAAATTTTTATTTGAAAGAGTTGATTAATTTCAAGTAATCAAAACTGAAAAATAAATTATTTTATAATATAATAAATATAATATATTTGGTATAAAACAGCAAGAAATGAAATATTCATAAATCTAAAATTCCAGATATTTACGTATGAAGGATTAAATTATCTGATATTTATAATAAATAATCTACTTGAAATTTACAAACGCATGATTTATAATTACGCAACGCTACATAATTACTTAAAAATGTAAGCCACATAATTTAATAATTAGTGATTATTAAATTATGTAGCTGAGTAAGTAATGTATTATGTCAGTATGAAGTATGATGTGAGTAAGTAATGTAGCTGAGTAATTATGTAGATGAGTAAGATTCATTTGAAATCTCTTTTTCTTAATGTGATCATCACTTTATTATGATTATCTCTTTATGTGCATCGAGTGTTTGCACAATAATTCAGACAACAGTTACGATTAAGAGTTTAAAACTCTATTAGTTATAATATTTACTAGATACACAAGCCAGATTAACTTCCTGTATTTTTATTCTGGTTTTATTGCATTTCAATTTTTACATATTTTTTTATTTTTATTACGACTAATTATTGTGGTGATAAATGGATAGTCATCAAAAATAGATAAAAACAACAGACTATATTTTTATCCGGGATAATTAGTTAGTAAGCAATTAAAAATGAAAATGATTGCGAAAAAATTTGGCTTTGTTTTATTTGGATTTTTTCATCCGCAGCAGCCAAGATGCTGACCATGCTGCGCCAAGCAAAAGTTAAAACCATATCAGTTCAAAACAGTAAAATGGGGCATAATTTGATAAATTGGGTTTAAACTGTTTTAAATTGTGTTTAATAGTATGTGCGTTCAGTTAAATAAAACAAATTAATAATTCCGCGAATAAAAGAAAATTAAGTAAATCATATATTCTTAATTTTCTAAGTCTATGCTTCTATAAGCTGAGATCGATGCGCTGAGTAAGATGCTTCTATAAACTGAGATCTACATGCTGAGTAAGATGATCCTAAAAATAAATAATATCCTTAACATGTTGAGTATATGCTTCCATAAGCTGAGCTCTATGAGACGAGAAAGTTGTTTCTATAAGTAAATCATATATCCTTAAGATGCTGAGTAAGATCTTCTATAAGTAAATCATACATCCTTAAGATGCCGAGTAAGATGCTTCTATAAGTAAAACATATATCCTTATGCTGAGGATATGCTTCTATAAGCTGAGCTCTATATGCTGAGTAAGAGGCTCAATGTGCAGTTACTCAATGTGCTAACTAAGGTACTGCAGTAACAAACATCGAAATGTTCCAACCTTCAAGATGAAAAGGCCACTTGAAGATATCTCTCAATATGCAGCCGATCCCCTATACCATTCATGTTTCTGTTCTCTCGTCTGCAGCACATGGCGAGAGAACCCCCTCCCCCAACCCAAATCACAATTGTTATCCGCAATTCGGGCGATAGATTACGAGATGAGTATTTGGAGGATTGGGGGGAGAAGAGAGAAATAACTCATCGTTTCTGCAAAAGGGTAGATTCCTTCACATTTTTTCCCCTGGTCGTGATTAATTCATATTTTGTTTCTTTTCCTTTTCGTTCCTGCGCGTCACTGCATTCTTCCCACACGAATCGATACCTCATCAGAAGTGAAAGCACGGAATCACTAAGATATGAAGGAATATGGTAGACTTTTCTTCCATTATAATACATAAGCATATGAACAAATGTCTAATGTAAGTGTGCTTGTTGTGGTTTTATATGGTGTGGTGTGGTTTTACATCCAGCTATAAAGATTGTTAAGTTAGCTAATATTTTCTTGTATAGTTAATCAAAAATGCTTTTCATTTGTTTGTGAAAAGTGAAGGTATCATGATATATTTTGGATATCTTGTGACTTTATGAAAATATTAGGTTATTTCTCTAAAAAGAGTCTTTTTTAATATATATTTTACATATTTTTTTCAAATTGTTTTAATATATGGTTTGGATCAATGCAACTCTATAGGGTCTTTTCTTCAATTAACTTACTTTGTATATTACTAATTTAATTAGAAAAGATGAAAATAAGATAATGTAAAGTATTCTCTTGAACTATTAATCAATTCGTCAAGAAAGAAACCAAGCATGTAAATTTTTTTTATTCGGAAAATTTATAAAAACTGGTTATAAATTATCGAAACTATTTTATTTGCATGAGAATGCTGTAGAAGAAAAAAGGTTTTTCAGAACAGGTGAATTGTATATGTCAAATAAACCTCCTAAATATGGAATTGGAATGGTATAATAGTAAGATTTCATCTGTTTTTAAGACTAGTATTTATACTAGAAAAGAACCGGATAGAAAACAAAGCATATGAGCTATAAATGATCTTATACATATTTTAAACTTAGAGGATACAAGGATATTTAACCAGATATTCTTGATCAAATAACAAGAAATAAGTAATTCAAACTTTTACTTTAGAGATGATACAAGTACTATGAATTGAGTTGTCAAAAAGTACAAGAATGTCATTCCTATTTATTCTATGTATCACGACTTATAGATTTATAATGAATACAAACAAAATTAGATTAAACTAAATACAAAAACCAGATATATGGATACTCTTGATGAAGTTTTGAATTCATACAAAAATAAAACGAAAACAAATCGTCATCTTAAAATTATATTTTATAATATTTCTTCTAGCAGTTTTGTTCAAAACGAATTTAATCTCGATATTTTATAATGATTCAGGCTGTACCAAACAAATAATGGTAATGAATACATGTATAATGGTAATAATAAATGAAATTTATTGCTCCATACTTTAAAAAAAGCATATCTGCAAGTTCCATGTAACATTTTTTTTTCTAAACAACAAATATAAAGATAAAATTTTTAAAAATGCTGTGTTTCATTTTTTTTTTTTAATTTTGGGCACTTGTTTTTTTTTATTTAGATCTTCACTGCATTATTTTTCTACATTGCAGTACAGTTCTACATTGCAGTACAAAGTAAATACAAAATGAACAGCCAGATTAAATGGATAATTAGTGATAAATAAGCACTCTAAAATTCATAGAATTCACATTAGTGGGATTAGAATCTGTTCTTGTATGACTCAAATTGTTTTATTTTCATCGTCAATTCCAGCGCACTTGCTAGTAAATATTTTATAGGAAGTATATGTCTATAAAGTGCAAAAGCTCTTAAAGAATAATAATAGCATGAATTAAAATTATTTTATCGTGATAATGTGTATTAGCTTTTTATATTTTCCCAATCATCTATGCTACATATATATAATCAAAAATTCATTCAAAATGCTGAAAATGCAGCTTCAAAATTTGGCACATAATGCCTTCTTAGATTGTAGATCCTTACAAACAAAGTTTTTTTTTAATTTAATAAGAATTTTTCAATTTAAAATGTTGGAAATGCTGATGTCCTCAATGATTTAGCAGCATTTTTATAAGCTAAATACCAATTCTTCGTCTTTTTAAGATTAAAATTTTAAAAAATGGTAATAGTAATACATTATTTCAAACAATTTTTTAAAAATAAGTTTTAAAAATATATTTTTAACAATACTTTTATTTTTTCTGTTACTAAATTTATAGATATGCGCGATAGGTTAGTATTAAAATGTATTTTCGTGTTAGTTTTATCAATATTATATTTAAAATGTAATTTTAAAATTAATATAAATGCAAATGAATAGAATCTAAAACATTATACTGCGCCGGATTTCGAAACAGAGAAATCTGGATATTTCCTAATTTAATTAAAACTAGATTATTTTTTTTAGTAATTCTGTCTGCCTGTTTGCAGAGAGAATGGAAAGAATTTTCAAGACAAAATTTATAATGGAATTTAAGTGCCGAAACTAGATGTGTGTTACGAATTTTGAATCAAATAAATCTATAGTAGGAGGTTCTTATAACATATCATCTATAGGAGCATGTCTGTTTTCTATTCCTCATATTATTATTCATCAATAAAAAGTACAAAAATCCCCATATAATTACTGATTTTAATATTAGTCATTTTAAATACCAGCATTTAATTATATTAATATGAAATATGAAATTATGCTCAAGTCGTGGGGACTGTTATTACAGAAATGAGATACACGTAAGATTCGGAAAAAAGTTTACTTAGCCGACAAAATTGACATTGTATTTTTCAATTACAAAATTAGAAATGATTATTTTATACAACATGACTACTAGAAATGATTATTTTACATAACATTAGTACTAGAAATAATTATATTACATAGCATTAATACAACTTCAGCTATCATAATAAAGTATCTGTTGACTTCAAAGTCAATTTAAAGATTATTTTACATAGTATTACTACTAGAAAGGATTATTTTGCATAGCATTACTACTAGAAAGGATTATTTTGCATTGCATTACTACTAGAAATAATTATATTACATAGCATTATTGACAGAAATGATTGTTTTACATAGGATTATTAATAGAATTAATTATTTTACATCGCATTCTACAAATTTAGCTAACATAATAAAGCATCTGCTGATTGCAACGCCATTATTTTTTTTAAATTTTATTCAGTTCAGTTAAAAATGATCTCATTGCTTTTACAAAATAATTTCTTACAATTTTACAACAATTTAAATTTCGTTAGTTACATTATCACATTAAATTGCAACGATTTTTTCAATACATAGCAAATTCAATAGAAAATTTGAAATTCCTTTAACATGAAAGAAATATTTCTCAATACTTTAGATTCTTGTATGTGCAATAAATGCATTAAAAAAATTATTAACATTTTTCTGAATTTCTGCCTTTTTCAATCTTTTATATATAAATGAATACATTCAAGAAGTATTCCATGATTTTATAATAATTGAATCTCCTATATTTGTATCCCATAAATAGATATGCATGATTTATATTGCCAATTCAAATAAAGAAATAAACTTGGAATTTCTTTTTCAACATATTTTCAGTCAAATAGAATAATAGATATTTTTTAATATTACGACAAGTAAATAATAGTTTCAAGATGGCATAGTAGCTTCTTGTAAACTTCGTATCTTCTGCAATTTTATTTTTATTCGTAGTCAACATTATATAAAAAAACTTTCATAGCAAATCCAAGCAAATAAGGAGAATAAATAAGAAATATTACTGTAATACTGCAAGAGAGAATCTGACTCACTCTATGAAATTCGAAATGTTAAGGCTCTCATTCGTATATCTAAGGCGAATGTTATTCATGACTAATAGCTTTATCATATTTTACAATAAATAAGGAATTCTATTTGGGCATTTCTCTAACAGATAAATTTTTTATTATGTCGGAAATCCTTTCAATACTTAAGATATTTTGGTATTCACTGTTTCCAACTATCATTTTTAGAATTATTCAATTTTCATGATAGATTTTCAATCTTCTTTTGTATGCATACTCTTGTAAAGCAATAAAGCTATGCGCTTTCAGTAAATATATTTAGGAAATATAAAATTATAAAACAGTGTTATCAAATAAGAAAAATGATGTGCTATCAAATCAACTTTGTATGAATGAATGTCTTATAAAAATAATCTTTATGAAACCATTTAAAGAAAGTTTTAGACTAAATTTCAGATTATGCTGCTATATTTAATTTTAAGCAATTTTATTTATTTATTGAGACTAATATATTTAGCTAAACGAATGACGAATACATAATATGCAAATATATAAGTAGATGCAATTTTTTGAATTATATAGATTTTTTAATAACAAGTGCATGATAAAAGATGTTGCTTAAGCATATTGAATAAAGTGCTCCTCTTCTATTAGTAATAATTCCTATTTTGAATTTTGAACAATTCCTCCTGTATCTCCCCCCCCCAAAAAAAAAAAATGTGATTCCACAATGAAGCAGTGACAATTGCAAATAACTTTTAAACAAATGAAGGAAAGAAACAAAATTTTAAGCCTCAAGTGCGACTTTTAACTTCTTTTATATATTTCCTACACATTTACACAAAGCTATTAGATTAATCTAATTAGTTAACCATTTCAATGGAGCTTACTTTGCATTTGTACATACTGCAAATTAAAAATAAAATAGAAATGTTAAGATTGTTTATAGATCAAAATTGAAGTGAATATGATAGGATCTGAAATGTTTGTATGATTTTTGTTATTGTGGAAATGTAGTTCTTCAGTGTGCTCTTAAATTTATCATTCCAAATAAATTCCCACCGGTTCAATCCAAAAAGACAAAGTAAACTATTAAAAAAATAATTTCTAAAATTACTCTTTACATTTTACACTTTGCATTAAGAGCAAACCACAGTGCAAGAAAAATAATGCAAGAAATGCAGAATCAGGATTGATCGCTCTAAAAGACTATAGTATTAGTAATAATAAACATTTTTTTTTAATTTTATGTAGGAATTGTAGATTTTGTTAAATATTTCCAGACGCATTTTATCGAGAAAGTCTATATGATGTTCATCAGTTGTTCACTGTGAATATTCTCTGTGCAGCGCAAATCGAAGCAGCGGATTGTCTGAGATCACAATTGCCTAATCTGTCCTTTCATTTGCAACTGATCAATTTATCGGGATTACTTGTCAGCAGCAGTGAGGAGGCAATTCATTTTGTCTTCGTTCTTTCACTATCGTGCTCCTGAAAAGATCTTCCTTTTGTACTCCACACACGATATCTTCTTCCCCTTCCTTTTTTTGTTTTATCATTCAATTGGTACTTCCTATTGACAAGTCATTGTTTCGATTATCTGTTAGGCATTAGCAATGATAAATTATAGTGGGAAGCAAATAAAGATTAAATTATAAGAGGAATTTATTGTCTAGTACCTATTTATATTGCTTAACATTTCTCTTAATTGAATATTTTCATTATTCTTCTTTGATTATCAGATCTTTTAAATAGGCTTAATAATTTATTATGATATTATTTTTTCTTAGACCGGAAATTTCTTTTATTATTATTATATATCTTTTTATGTAGGACTGTAATCCTTCTGCCTTATATGTGACTTCTTTTCCTTAGGTAGTTTGTTATTATAATCAAAAATAAATACTTAATAAAGAATTGATAAAATTTTTCTAACCAACTCGAAATATAATTTGTACTTATTGTTTACTAAGAATAACAGATGTTTTTTAAACTAGTTTATGACACCAGTTTGCATTTTTTACGTCGTTGAAATGTATTACATTCACCCAAAATATATCTAAAAGGAGAAAATTAATGTTATCATGCAATTACTAATAGTTGTTTCTAGTTTTAGGATCCTGGGCATAAGATACTTTTTTCGATTTCCAACTCTGATTGGCCAATTGAAGATTTTTCAACAAGTTTTTTTCATGTGTAATTGATAATAGAGTGCTTCATTAAAAATGTGCAAATTAAAATAGTAGTGTTACTAAATTTTTCATCGGGGTTCGTTTGGATAGTGGAAGTGATATGGTGTGTAGAATGCTCAATCAGCAGGCAGAAGTAGAATAAAAACAACGAAGTTTATTTACACGAAGACACACAGGACAGCACAAAAGCGGCAACTATATACAGCACAGAAGACGATTATCTTCACCCGAGACGTGTAGCATACAACCAGAATCTACTGCAGACAGTAGAGCACAGCTCAGTTCAGCACGAGCTTGACTGCGTCGCTGCTCACCGTCGTTTCCGCCTACTCCGCTCTGTCGATTACGACTCCTCCGCTCCTTCTTCGGACTTGACTTCGCTCCGTTGATTCCGCTTACTCTTCTTCGACCACTCCGTCCACTGACTTGGACTCCTCTGACTGGCAGCTGCAGCCTCTTTTATAGGTCTCAGGAAGCGGGGCTAGAAGCCTCTCAACCAATCAGGAACGTTCGAGGCGTATCTCGGTTCCTACTGGACGGATCGGGAAAATTCTTGAAGTTTCAGGTATAAACTATTTTGGCGCCAAAGTCGCCAAATTCGTCGCCAAGTCTCCAAATGGTCGCCAAGTTTGTCGCCAAGCTCTGGTACTCCCAACTCGCCACCTGGACTCCGTTCCATTCAGATGACTGTAAAACTTTCTTTCTGTTGATGGAACAAACTATGCTGGGAAGCTGAATTGCAGGTTTGTAACAGTAGTCATTCCGAAATGTATGCGGAGAGAACTAAACGGAATCGGCTGTTATTGTAAATTCGTGTCGGTAACATTTGCGGAATATATAAACAGAAATCATTTAATTTTTATTTATGTAATATTATATTTAGAAAAGAATAATTTTAAATCGTTTCCTTGAAGTAATAAAAGCATACACTATTACTTTATTACGGAGAAATTTTTACCATTAAATTTTAAAAACAATATTTTAAATTGCATGTAATTGATAATTCGAAAAAAATATATCTTGCCAGAAATTATGTATTTTTATAACTGACAGAATTAGAAGATGAAATGAAATTAATTTTTCTAAAACATTATTCGATTTCTAGTTGCTGCCTCTTATGGAACCAAAATATTTTGATATAAGTTGTAGAGAAATCTAGTTTTAATAATATTTCTCTGAAATGTTGTATATGAAATATCGACATACGATCATGAATTTTTAATTCAAAATATACAGTGTGAATTGTGCTAATGACCATTCAGAGCATTATTAAGTCTAATTTTTCTTTAAAAGTAACATCGTTTAATTTGAATTCTTCAGCGAATAATACGCATTTTGATCATAAGAATATAACTTATTAATGTATATTTATTTTGTAGTTATATAATGTTGTTATATTAATGTTACATTTTTATATTATATGCGACAATATTTAAAGTGTTCAAAATGAGTTAAATTATTTTTTCTTATTATATCTTGTTTTAAAACTTCACATACAATTTTTAATATATCATAATTGGTTCAGTTTCAACAATTCTACATCTTTATAAACTAATTTTAATGTTATTATTTCTGTCCCTTTTGCTAAGATTCTATCTTAATTTCATTAATTCCTCTTAAAATTAAAAAAAGGCAGTTTTAATTGTAGATACTACATAAATTTCAACTTTCTACTTCACTAATTTTAATTAATTGTTTTTATTGATTGATGTACTTTTCTTTTTAATACATGTTTCCTATTTAATTTCATCACAAAAATTTGTGTTGACAATAGAAAGACAAGTTTTTCTGTACCACTGTTTCTGTGTTCTGTGCTTCTGTGTGTAAATCTTATATCCAAAGATGTACATGCAATTGAAATTTGCATGATTGAATTTCTATAAATTCGTATAAACAAAGTAGTGAATATGACGTACTTAATTACTGTATCACTAGCATACAAGTGAAATTTTTTCCAACCAAATTGATATAAAAAAATCAAAAATATTTTTACTGAACTTAAAGTATTAACATGGAAAAAAAATTCCAAAATAATAAGACCAACGGAATAATTCGATAACAGGGGAAACTAACTATATTATCGGAAATGATTCGAAGTACCATGAAGATCAAAACATAATCATTTATATATTTGCAGATATAGGATATCCTGTCATTTTGATCTTTTTCGTGTTCCATGTCTGGCCGCAATAAATATAAAGCAAATATAGACAAGAATAATAACATTCAAAGAAAATACAGTCATGAACAGTGGACAAGCTACCTTATATATGATGTTACATCTCGGATGAAGGAGTAAGTTGGTAGCATAGATAAAGAGTAAATCCATGAATAACTCGCTTCTAAATTAGGAATATCACTTAGTGGTATAAGGTTACGAATTTTCTTCGAGGACATGTGTACACTGAAATGGGTCAACGGACAAATTTTACTATCAGAAATGATGTTTCGGAGACATATTTAGTGGGAGTTCATCTAAATTGATCCAGGCTGTAGTATTTCCTTCGATATGAAATCTCAGTTGACCTTCTTTATTCTCTAGAGAATGTTGATTCCAATCTCAAATAGGATAATTTAATATTTCCCACATTTCATCGCTGCCATCATGAATTTTGAAAGTAACAATTTCAAGAAAAAATTTAGAAAAAAATTAATTTCTTCTGATAAACGTTTCTGAAAGGTACTGGATAATTTAAAATGTATACTTCAAAATTTTACCTCAAATTTCAAACTTTGTAATCTCCCACAATATTTTTACAATAGTTAAAAATATAATATTCATACAGATTCTTTTCATTTAATTATTTGTTTAAATTATATTTGCTTTTAAAATTTGGTTCCAAAGCAGCGAAAATTTTTATTCAAATTTTTACTAAATTTCTATGATTTAAATGACAGCTAACTGAATGAGAATGCCTCCTCATATTTTGAAATTATCACTAAAATATTTATTTTTGACTTCTTCATTCATTGTTTTCATAAAATAATTGGATTAAGCTAAAATCTATGTAAATATTTTAAGTACCTATAGTATCAGCTTATGTCAATATTCGGATTTGTTTTGGTTACATTGATTTAAAATCAAAAGGAATACTTAAATTTGTAATTGAATAGTAATTGAAGTAAGTTAAATTATATTTAACTTACTTCAAAGGAACAATAACTTACAAGGAAATAAATTTTGTAATATAGTGTTAGCGTTAATTGGATGAATATTAATTGAGTACACAATGAACTCCTTTTAAAATTACATAAATAATAAATAAATAAAAAATTTAAATAGTTACATTTCTTATTAAATATTGTTTTTTCTGAATTAAATTATTTTTGAGATATCTTGGTTTTTACGATAAATGTAAAAATATTTATAAGATAAATTTTTATTGTTTGGAAGAAAGTTGATTATCGATGATCTAACTGAAATCTTTAAACATTTCAAGAAAAGAAATATCCAATTTAACGGCCTTTATACTGAAATTTTATCGAATTTTATCGATTTTTAATGAAGAAAAATTAAATAAAAATAATTTAATTTGTGAATTTAAGTGTGTAAAGTGAATTTCTATTCGTATAGATGATGTCAAGATAATAAAAGATATCCAAGATAAAGAAAAAGTATATCCGTATTAATTTTCCTCTATTCGCAATGTATTCTTGAATTTATTCGTATTATTTACGAGCTCAACAATGCTTTTTCCAATTGCTAGATGAAACTAATATTCTAACCTCGCGTTTCCTAACAATATTCGTAAATAAATTAAGTATGTATAAGCCGAATTATTTTATTTTCATTTTTAGCTACTGCTTATCCATTTTCATCATTAAAACAAACCTTTGCAATTTGAATTACGGAAATTCTTAAGGTGAAAGAAACTGAGTTATTCATAAATGAAATTATTTTTTATCTAATTTCTTTCTTTATATTGATTACGATTCCGTTATTAAATTACTCAAGGCAACAGCTGATTATTTTCGATTAATTTAGTTTCTAGCAAAAAAAAAGTACCCTTTAGTTTTAGTTTCGAATTACTGATCTCTGAAACGTTAATTTAATTTTAACAGAATCGGATGAAAACTTTTTTTCAATACTTGTTATCAATAAGGTATAATGATTTTTTTATTAAATTTTTTCTTTGATATTCGCTCAGTATTTTACTAATTAAAATGTGCTATCGAGTTTACTGTGGATTCTTCATTGTTTCAAACCTTATTGTGTTGGTGAATTTAATCAACAGAAATAATTGGAAACTTCTAGACAAACACATTAAGCTCTTTATTAGAAATGTATCTGACAAATTTGTAAGTTAAAAAAATTGAGGAAATATTTTTTTTATAAAACATAGAATAAATTCAATTATGTTTGAGAGAAGTATTTTCTTTTATTATGACTAGAAAATTTATGTGTTATCAGTTTTTGAAAATTTCTTCATCTTCACAATAAAAATTCTCATATTTTTTTTAAAGTTCCTTCTCAGGAGAATAACTTTCAATTAATTTTATACATTCAATTCATTTAAAAAAATCTCTTTGATTTTTTTGTCATTGAGTATAGTTTTTCTCCTCTTTAGAAAACTCTACAATAAATGTCATGGCAATTTTAAAATCACATCATAATGAACTAAAAGATATTTAAACCTATATGTTATTGAGTAGACAAAAATACATGGTATTATCTTTCATTATCAAAAATAAGAAAAGGAATAATTCTAAATAAGAAAAGGAATGAATATTCTTTTTCTTATATATAACTAAAGAAGAAATATTCTTAAAGATAAACTAAGTAAAAAATAAATATTCTGAAGCAATAGGTTGATTTCAAAACTTCTATGAAACTGCGCATTTTTAGATTGAACTTTCTTAATTTATTTATATAAATAATTTTCCCAAATTTTTCTCAAGATATTGAGGCAAATTTGAATAGTTTTGAAAAGTATTTTATATTTTACAGTTAAAAATTCTTAAGTGTGTTCTTTAAAAATTCAGATCGGAAACTAAGATTTTTGTCAAATTTTTTGTGTTGATTTCAGTTTGTTGTAGTGATTGTGATTGAAATTTCAAAATTATTTTTTACTTTATATATGTCTTAGATTTCAACATTCAGGAACAGTTGGATGAAACTTTATAGAAATTTTTACTTATTTGAAGGCTTTTATAACCAAATAAAGGCCTAACAAGATCTGAAATATGGAAATGAGAATTATAATAGAAAACATAGTTCTTCTTTTAGCCTTTTCTGTCATATCTGAAACATTTGCAAAATTATTTGAATTTTTTTTCACTTTACTTCAAGAATATTTTTATTCTAATAACATTCTCTCTGCCATCTATACAATTATCATTTAACCGAAGTAAAGACGCATCAGTGTTTAACAGTTAATTTACAGCCTTATATAACTACTAAAGAAGCTTAAAACAATTGATTATTTTCTTCTCTTGTGGATGTTTATTTTCACAAATATCCCTTTCAACTCCAGTGTTATCGCCTAATAATCAAATCCTTTTCAAAAGTTCGACATCATTCCTAAAATGTCGAATCGATAAATTTTCAGATATCCGTGCTATAGAATTCCTTTTCATTAGGATATAAAATGATAGGAATGCTATATCATTTATTTTTTCAATAATTCAATTTCAAAAGAAATCGTCTGCAGTATTTTGCAGTACATTAAAACGCTTTCTGTGAGAGAACAAGTTACACCGGCATTGATAGGACGCTTTCATTTTCAAAGATTTTTTCCGTCATATAAACACCTTCAAAATGTAAACACTTTTTCCAAAACATTAAAAAAATAGATAACATTTTGAACAACAAATTATTATTATTATCATTTATAAATTGAATTTTGATTTCAAATCAAACAAAAAAGGCACTTCCTCTGTTTTATTCAGAATGTGCCATCCAATTACAATTAAAACGGTAATTAAATATGCTGACTAAAAAAAGGTTGCAAAGTCTGTCCTCTTTTTATAAGATTTAGCTGTCATTAACTTATAAATTGGCCAAAAATTATTCAAGTGATAATAAAAAAATACTTTTTTATTATTTGGGGTTAAAAGATAAATGTTCTCACACAGCAAACGCATTAAGTTGTTTGAAACGAAACATCAACATGAATATTAAGCGTGTTATTAAGCGTAAATGAAAATAAAACTTCTTTAAGTCTCCATATTCGTACATTGACAAATTTTAAATTAGAAGACTTGTAATCCGGCATTTACGTACAATTTTGAGAGTTGTGTTCTTCAGAAAAACTCAATGAATAGTACTAATGAATTGAGGTATTTATGTAGATAGTAAATTAAATGTTATTTTGGTTTAATGTTTCCCCCCTCTTAATTAGCTATAAGGATGGTGTTTTTCAGGTCTGAATTTTTAAACCGACTTTTAAACTTTTGTAAATGATATTATCAAGCATCTGAATTTGGATGAGGTTAATTACTTACTAAAGAGGCACTTACTTTTAGAAGCTATTAAGATATATTAAATAGAATTTTAAATTTTCAAGTTGAAATATTTTGATCTAATAGTAAAGATTAAAAAAAAACAAGAAGATAAATGTTGATTACTTTTTTATTTATCATATATTAATTTAAATTTTTACTCTTGTAGTTATCATTTTTTTTAACAATCATTCATTCAAGGATTTTTTTTTTCTTTAGAAAAAATAGGTCGCGGCTTGAAATATAGAGATTTCATAATTAATGCTGCCTTATTCAGAGTTTCTTTCAATCCTAACTTTTGATTAGAAAAAGTTTTAGGATTATCGTTGTCCCAATAAGAAAGTGGGCGATAAAATGTTTGTTCCAAGTAGGTTTAAAGGAAATCGTATTTATTGGCGCATACGCGATTTATCAGTTAAATACTTTCGTCTTCTTCAGACCTTTTATAATCAAAAAGGAATTAACTTCGTTCTACGTAAGCATCCGGGTTAATTTAAACTATCATTTTTGTAACAGCATGGATGCAAGGACTAAGGTTAAATCGCATCTGTGATCATTAGTTCGGTATAATTCCTCTTTAAAGGAAGTAATCCCGTTATTGGAATAATATTAACTCGCCCATTTCATTTTCTAAAATACCCCCCCCCCTTTTTTTGATATTAGATTTTTCTTGAAAGTTTGTGAAGGTATATTTTAAACTACAGTCTCTATGGAAACGGGATTCATTTTGTGATTCTTTCAAAAAACAATCCTGTTTCCTCTTATTTCCTTAATAAAGGAGATGGTCTTTCTCCTCTTTCTACTCCAACAAAAATTCTCTATCTTGGACAAATCTGTAAAATCGAGTGCTCACATTTTTAATTTCAGAACATCGCACATGAGCATTTTGTGCTTCGTAGTAAAGAAAATCGAATAAGCATCTTGCATGTCTTTTTTTTTTTTTGATTAATTGAAACTCAAGTTTGATACTGGACTGTAACATTCGTTACTAGATCTCATACGAAATTTTATTCAAATTACTATGCTATGAAATTATGGCATTCACATGCATGAGAATGCACGGGGCAACTGATAATTCACCCTTCGCTTTAAATTTTATGCAGATGTATCCTTCAGATGCTAAAACTGTATACCAAAGTTGATCTTTCCGACTCTTTGCTTTCTCTTGTTATCGTTTTCAAATGTGCTAGGTCAGGCAGACAACATTTCCCTGTATAGATTGCATTCAAAATTTGATCGATATCTTCAAACGAAAGATATAATCTTAAATTCCATTTGTCTACATTACTACATTTTTGAGTTAAGATGTTTGCAGATGGGAATAATTTCCAAATATATATTTTATTGCTTCAAATTGGCCTCAAATAGGGATTTGTCAAACGCTTGAAATTGAATTTTGAATGAAATCTTACAACACTTTCTCTTTGTATTCTTCTTAAACCAGAAAGTAAAAATGTGCCTGCGTACGACGAATTTTTTTAAATTCGAAGCGTCATATTATGTTTTTTTTATTTGTTGATATATATTTTTGTACTGTCTTTATTAGTTGATTCAAGAAGCCGGTCTTTTTTGACGAAGAATTTCGGCTATATAAAGCTTTAAAAAAAGTAATTTTAATTATGGACGTAGAAGAGCTATCATCTCCTAATCCTCTGAAAATATGTTCCATTATTATTATATTTCATGGCCTTCAGAATACTTTCAATTCGTAAATTATATTGTTTTAATATTGAGTCTTTGTCATATTTCTGTATCATTTCAGAAATCTTTATCCGATTATTTTTGATAAAATCTATCTGATTATTCCCTTATAGATTTATATTTCATTAAATTTATTCAAATACACTAATTATATTTATTTCTGTTTTTCCACATTTAAATCATTCGATTTTCAAATGACATTATCGTTTTTTTCATGGTTTCAGACATAAAGTTAAAACATAGTTGTAAAATCTAAAATCATTACTTCTATATTCGTGCAGTTTTATTCCATGACCCAGATTCTCTTCATTTCACGATATCCGCATTTTACTTATCGAAATTTATATTTACTTCCAAACGTATAATATGAAGCATAATCTGGTTCTGCTATCATTATTATAAAATACCAAAATCAAATTAAAAAATACCATGGATTATTTCGAATCATCATTCCATATTTAAGATTATTGCTAAAAGTTTGAAATATTGGACTCTGCTCTGCTCTAACTTTCATTAAGCTACTTTCGATCATCTAATCCTCTTAGAGTAATCTAGTTGCTTAACTTCTGCAGGGTGTTTGCTGCTAGTTTTAAAATAAATATATATGAAATCCTTAAGTCTACATGTCTCTGAAACGTCAAAACTGTTTTAGAGATTATCTGAAATCTTGCCAGTGGGTTTTGTTACTGAATTAAATTTTTAAGGAGGTATGAAATATGTTAAGTTCGATAAATTCAAATGAAATCTCGGAAAATATTAATTTTGAATTACAGTTATTATATATTCGATGTAGAATCAAATATGACGTTCATGTTTTTAAATGCGCAGTTCACAGAATAGTAAATTAATATTGTTACAAACCTGCAATTCGGCTTCCCAGCATAGTTTTTTCCATCATCGGAAAGAATGTTTTGAAGTCATCGGTATTGGACGGAGTCCAGATGGCGCGTCGGATGTCCCGGAGCTTGGCGACCATTTGGCGACTTGGCGACGAATTTGGTGACTTTGGCGCCAAAATAGATTATACCCGAAACTTCGAGAATTTTCCCGATCCGTCCAGTAGGAACCGAGAGACGCCTCGAACGTTCCTGATTGGTTGAGAGGCTTCCAGGCCCGCCTCCAGAGACCTATAAAAGGGACTGCAGCTGCCAGACGAAATCCGAGTCGAAGAAGTCCAAGTCAGTAGTCAGAGTGGACGAAGTGGTCGAAGAGGAGTAAGGGGAATAGACGGAGCGGAGCAGTCGGAAGCGACGGAGTCAAGCCAGTGCTAAACTGAGCTGTGCGCTACTGTCTGCAGTAGATTCTGGTTGTATGCTACACATCTCGGCTGAAGATAGTCGTCTCTGTGCTGTATATAGCTGTCGCTTTTGTGCTGTCCTGTGTGTGTTCGTGCAAATAAACGTCGTTGTTCTTTTTCTACTGCTGCCTGCTGATTGAGCGTTCTTTACACCATATCACTTTCACTATCCAAACGAACCCCAGTAAAAAAATTCTTAATAATATTTACAAAGTAATAAAGATTTCCGGTCTGCAAATGTTTTGTATGTTGCTTTAATTTTAGAAAACTGCAATTTTTGTTCATTCTTCTTGAATCCATAAGATACAAGCATGATTGTTGAAAATTATCTATGGTTCATTATCACAAGAATTTGTCTTTACATATGTGTATGTACCTTACACACCACACAGTTTTAAATGTTTGATCGTTGACTAATACGAGCAGATTTAATTTTTGTGTCTATATGAACAATATTTTTATAGAAAGATACAGCAAATATGTTTGTGTTTTGAGAGATTAGAATGAATTTTATTACTAAAAAATTCTAAACATTTAAAGATTGCAAGTTAGGAAATATATAATTGCTATAAAATGCATGCAAGATTTTTTAAAGTTAAACTGTCAAGCCGTTATTGCCCATATGATAAACTATCAAGTCTTTCGAAATTTCTTCTAACAAGAATTCTTTTTCAGACAACTGCAAGAAATATATATTTTTTTTATCGATTCGATATTATGTTTGAAACCGGAATCGATATTCTTTCCAAAGTAAAAAAGACCAAATGAGTTTCAATATCGGGTATAGTATTACGAATCCATTTATATAAAAAGTTCATATCAATTTAATTTTGGTAAAATTAAATTAACTAATTTTTTTCAAAAATTGATTATATATAAGATTATATAAAAGTTCATTAAATGGTTCTCTGAAGATAAGATTGCGGATATATTAGTTTAACCAGTCAAGGTCAAGGTTTATAAAGTGGTTAACGGGATAATATTCGAGTAGACTAAAAACTTCAATATAGCCCATAATGTGTCCTATAGTGTAAATGTTTTTTGTAAGAACTAGTTCTATTGTGAGCAATTTTCCCAAAATTTACGCTTTTGGCACTTACAAGGTCAGTCGTCACCTAGTTTTACCGCGGATTTTCAGATTCTTTTTTAGTCAAATTTTACAGTCACTTTCATTTCATAACATGGGGAAATATTAGTAAAAAAAATCATTAATGACAAATATATACTTTTTCTCTTCTAATTGTGGCCTTATACGATGATTTAAGTCAATTGACACAATAAAATTTTTTATGCTTCATTTTTAAAAAAATCGTCTCCGAACCTATCAGATATTTTAAGCTTAATGCGATAATGCAGTCTAAATTACGCATGAAGATCTATAGCAATTCTTTACTCATATATCTCAATGTTTTCCTCACAAAATGCATTGTTATTCTCAATAACAAAAAAAAATCATACAAATTGATTATGGCTTTTAATCTAATATTATCTGTGATTGGCAATTGGACATCAGTAAACCAAGTGACAAAGTTATTGTTGTATTGCTTAGTATACTGATGAAAATTCATTAAAATTAACATATTAGTTAAACTCTTAATTCTTTTTTGAAATAAAGGAATCTTTGAATGAAAATAAAAGGTCACGACTGCACACTTTTCAGAAGATAAAATTATTTTCAGTCCATAAAATTCCAACAACTTTCGTTTGGATTGCTATAATAATAATTATGAGCAGCATTCGCAGCAGTTAAGCTCCTCAGCTATGCTCCTTAACTACGAGTCCATTTCTAAAGTTTCGCTTCTCTTCTACTAACCAGCTCTTATATAATCACTCGTACACTTGGAGTTAGGTTTAACTGAGGATTTAAGACTAAATGGATTAACATAGGTATTAAGAATATAATAATGAGTCGCATTTCTTACAGTCTTCTAGACGAGTGTGTAGTTTGCAGAGAACAGGAGATGACTTGCGCTTAATAGGATTATTCTTTTTATTTCATTTTGGTATTTCACTATGGGTGAATAATTAACCAGATCTTTAATTCATTTGTAATGTGAAGCTTACATAATCCAATATTTTAACAATTCATGGATTGTGTAGAATCTAATCATGGTAATCCAAAGGAGATAATGAGACATAGGAAGAACGACAATTTAGGAGATTGTTTACAAACAATTAATACTTTTGATACAGTAATTGCAATTATTATTTTTCATGTTTGAATTACCTTATGAAATCGGTATGTAAATAAATTAATTACCATATTGGGCAAATAATGTTGCTTATATAATCGATTTTGCTTTTGATTCATTGTAACTGATGCGTGTTACATTTTTATTTTATATCTAAACGAATCATTTTTGTACTTTTAAAGGAGTAATTTGTACTTTAACCGCTTACCTGTTTTGCCCAAATGTCATACTTGCATCTATTTATCGAATTTTTATGGTTGAAAGCGAAAAATAAATCATTCATAATGATTATAATTCAATACTAAAATTACTTCGAATACATAGATAAGTCAAGTATACAATAGATTTCCATTTGAATCAAAATAAGAAAATATTCTCAAAATAGCAGGTGTCATATTATTAGATAGTAAAGAAAATAAAACAGTTAAGTGGTTAAAACATGAAAAATGTAATTTCCAATTGACAAATAAATGATCTTATTTAAAAAAGGAAGTAAAACTGTGGTGAATAAGATTATATATAGACTGCCAACACCGAAATTGAATTTTTATTTCAATAAAATCTTTTCAAAAGACAAGTATATGCAATATAAATGGAATGAGGTCAAAAAGGCTGAAGTAAGATTATTGTTGACCTTGAGAATATGCTCCCTTTTCACTTAATTGAAAAATCTTCATGAATGAGTACAGAGCGGTTAATATACTTCTAAAATCATACAAGAAGAATTCAACAAGGATATAAAGATTGTTTAGCTCAGAGAAGTGCGCTTCTATTGTCTGAAATATTTCTAGAGCGAAAGATTTCGCCAGGTATTTAACACATTGTATGAATATACATAGTAAAGAAAGTGTACATAGTTCAGATGCACCTAAGTAAGAAAGTTGAAATTTGAAAATCATTGCACCCCTTTCACAACATTAATTATTCTTTATGAACATGTATATATGAAATAGTTAATGTTTTTTCTGAAAAGTGTCAGCTGAGAACAATACTACTGGGAGATTTAAATAACTCAGCTGAGAGAAACAGTTGCATTCCTGTTGCTCAAGTATTTGTAGATTGAATGGATTCACAACGTATCTAACAGACTGAAAACAACTTCGGGAATAACATAGCATTGGCGAGCTATAGCTCGCGAAGGCATTTAATAAAGGGCAAGTATTTTGAAAAGAGTGGATGGTTTAAAAAAATCATGCTAGTAACAAAAGAAGGTTTGAAGATAGAAACAATAATATCAGTGTGAAAATTCATATTCATATATTTTATTCTATGGTTGGTATTCATGGAAATGGGAAGAAAAAAATTTAAAAAGAAAAATAGAAGGAGGGAAGATCAGAAATACTTTGTTATCATACTAGAATATCATCATTATGTAATATGAAGATATTAAATTTTATTTCATTCTGCTCTTTGAAATCTCATAAAATAAATAAAGATAAAACTTTTTACAAGCAAATGTATTTAGAGATTCCTCAGTAATTGTATACTCAGTCCCTTTCAACGACCTCTTCTCGTTCAGACCCCATGGTGGGAGAATTTCCCCATTAATCTCAACTGTTACCCACAATACGGTCGGAAGACTTTCGAAATGACTTTTAAGTGGATTACAATGAAGAAAGAAACTCTCCTTTTCTTAAAAAAAGGAGGGGGGATTCATCCCCTTTTTTTACAGTGATGATTATTTCATATTTTGCCTCTTTTCATTCTTCCCCTTGCACTTCACCGCATCTTTTTCCCACACGAATCAATGCATCATTAGAAGAAAATGTATGAATCCGAGATATGAGGAAATACGGAAAACTCATTCAGATAGCTGCCATTCTTAAAGGAAACCCTCTGATAAAAATTATATTTTTCTTGTGTAAGGAAAACTATTTACTTTTAGCATTTGTTTCTAAATGTAAGGTGTTTAAAATAAGTTAATTTAGAATCATAATAATTTTTTTAAATATATTCTTTGGAATTGTATTTAGTTCCAACCTCGAGCCAACTGTTTAATTTTACTTCTTGTACGCATGCAATTGCAAAGAATCAAGAAAGAAATGTTGGAATTAGTAACAGATATGGAAATAAAATGTAAATCAACATAGTATATAATAAAATATATATCTAGTATAAAAAGGCAATAAAGTTAGCAGTTAAGATATTTTAAAATATTTTTAAATTAAATGCATTTTCTAGATTATCAAATCTTAAAAATAATATTATAAATATCTGTTAAAATTTTAATGCAGAAAAAAAGAAACATAGTATCCAAATTTGATAATATAGTGAAATGAGATTTTATAATTATATTTTTAATGTAATCTCTATTGAGAAAAAAATGAGTGGATAAAATATTGCCATAAAGAAAGTATAATTGTAGAAAATATGATTCATTTTTGAAAGGTAACACGAAATCTTAACCAATAGAAACACTCGCAATTTCACTTATCAGATAAAAGTAAATATAAAATCAGAAGTAAGTGCAATTTCTGGTGTTTTTTGACAATTTTTTACAGAATGCCGTTAATAAATGTTGTAAGCCTATTTTTGTATTTCACTATTTTTTTCAGGCTATTAACTTTGATCGAAATGCTTTTTAACTCTTTCGAAAAAAAAGTAAGTGTGAAAGCTTTATTAATTATTTCTCTTTTCTTCAATATGACAAAATTTAATTCTGACAGTATCTAAATTCATAAGAAATTCAGAAATGCTTCATTATACTTTAATAGATAAGTGTGACATTTTGTTTCGTTAAAAAAGCAGCTTTATTATAGCAAAAACATTAACTACATAAAATATCAGATTTTATGTATGCTAGTTATCAGAATAGATATAATATGAGTTATCTACGAAATAAATAATACATAATGAATGTTACATGTTTGAACTGCATCCTAAAATCGCTTCATACATGTAAGAAATTCTTAAATTGATTTGAAAGCCAGTAAATTTTATACAAAAACATAGATTTACAATCTAAATGCAAGTGGAAGTGATAGTGACCTTCCATGGATTTTGAAGATTTTATCAAATATTAGGGAATGATATCCAATGATAAACTAGGATTTTATGTAAATATGAACTGCATACAGAATTCGAATAAAATCTATTCATAAATATTATAGAAGTACCTTTAAACTTTATTTATCCGGAAATATTTCCAAAAAATGCTTTTCAAAACGGTAGAAAAAGAATTATTTTTATTATGAGACTTATAAAGGATAGTTTCCAAAGTATATTGTTAGTGAGCAAAAATATTTTCAAGCATGAAATTTTTTCTTTCTAATATTTCTTGTGCTTTTACTTTAATAATGCTAGAACTATATCTGAACAAATGAAGTGAACATATAGAAAGCGCAACTTAAACTTTATCAAAATAGTTTTCGTTATTTTCGAATGGAATATTTCGAAAATCCTATATTTGAATTCATTCTTTTGTATTCGTATGGTATGTTTTGATCGTAATTAATAGCTATATTTTCTTTCTTTATAATTTTGTTCGAAAAGAAAATATGATTAGGTTTGAGAAAAAAAAATTTACATCGTAATGTAAGTCATCCTCTTGTTCCAATTGTTCCTCTTTTATAATTAACTGCAACCTATTTAATTTTTCTTTGTTTCATGTTCTTTTTTTTTTCTTCTACTTCTTCTTTATCATTGTTTTTGCTCGAAAATAAGCTGACATTTCTTATATTATTGTATGCATGTACCTATTTGAGAAGAAAATACGAGTAAATGTTTACACATAAAAAAAAGCAGATAAAATCAATATGTGTGTGTGTGTGTGTGTGTGTGTAAGCATTATTTTATATGAAACAGGATGTAGTTTTGAAGACAGTGAAAATATTTTTTACATTTTTAAATTAATTTTAATATCCATCGGGAAAGCAAAATTATTTACAAGCAAATGTGCGGACATTGCGCGTCCGCCACAGCGCGCTGCAAAAACAGAAGTGGGGAAGAGCGAGAAATAAATTATCCCTCGTCTTATATAACCTATGATTTTGATAGGGAAAATATTTCTTCATAGTGCTGATATATTAATAAGATTCTGATAGGGATTTCTGACGCATGTCAATCACAAGTAAGGGAAACACAGGGATCTTTTTTAAAAAAAATGTGCTTACTGGACATTTTTTACCCCTCCACGCCGAGCGAGAGAAAATGTCGGCGTTTAGCTGATTCCGCAATTTTATAAAGCTTCTCTTGAATTAATTAAGTAGAGATAGTGGAAATGGATCACGAAATAAGAGAATGAACTTACTATGGGCCAAATTAAGATAAAACCTTGAAAATTAATAAAAATGAAATTTG
>JAPMOR010110881.1:15342-39687 GCA_026543865.1 Argiope aurantia | reverse complement strand
TCAATAAGTTTTTCTCATTTTCGGTTTTCAAACATAAGCAACATATTTTTGTTCTTTGAAAGCAATTTGAAAAACATATAAGAATTATTATGAGACGTTTTCAGATTTTTTGATAATTTTTAAATGAATGCTTTTATACAAATACCAAGTGATTCTAATAAATCTGGATAAAATATAAAACAAGTTAAAAGTTTTAATAAGTAGATATTTTTAGTATAATCTGTTTAAAATGGATGATATTTGAGATGTAAATGATAAGATTGGATATATTTAAAAAGTTTCGTTGCAAAATAATTTTTATCGTTGGAAGCCTTTATTTTACAAAAATTTATCTTGGTAGGATCTTGCTCCTATTCAGAGGAAGTATATGCAGCATTTCTTTGTAAGACACCAAATTCCTCTTTCTTTCAGATTTTCTTCCAATGTTTTAAAGAATGTTTACAGAAAAATATGAAATACTTGTTCAATTCAGCAAAAAGTTTAGAAATTACCACGAAGCGGCTTATGGTCTCTTTTGGAAATTATGGGTTTGTTTCATACCTTACCAATATTTATCTACAAATCTGACTTATTTAGATATTTTTTTCTTTTAGGGTTGTGTGAAAGTACCAATAAATTCGATTTATTTATTGTCTATATAACACATCTTACAACAGTATTGTTCGTTCGAGACAACATTTCTCGATTATTATACTTCGCTAAGTGGTGGTTAGCAGAAGGATGAGCAATACCAATGCCTCCTTATTCCTGGAATAAGCAGAATTTTTCTTCTTGATAATTATAAACTTCACCCCCTTTTGTCTTACCTGTCACATCTTTTCGACGGAATAAATGACTTCTGACGCATGCGCAAAATCGCGGGGTTCTTTCGAGAATGAAGAATGTGAGGCAATGATTGGGCACAGAAAAAATATGAACACAAAAATATAATCACATCATAAATTCGAGCATTATGGTGCATCATTTTCGACTAACAACATGAAAAATGGCAATATCATAGAATACAAAAATACTAAAGCAAACTCAGTAGCAACAGCAAAGAAGTATCTAAAGACAAAATTATAATTAAATTCAAATTATTGCAACAATGTCAAATCAAATTGCAGGTATATAAAAAGGTTGAGTAAAAAAGTATGAGAAAAACACATTAGAGCATTCATGATTATTCGAATGGCAACATTTAAAATTTTATATTACTTAAAAGAAATTAGAATTAGTTCAATAAATCTTAAGCGGTTAAACTGTCATATGATGTAGAAAATAATATAATTTCTTTTAAAGTTCGTCAAAGAATGTAGCATGCTTATGAATTTTGCATTATTGTTGGCACTGCATTTTTGAGTACTATTATTGAATCTTCGAAATTTTTTTTCCTGATATTTATCTTTAGGTCGTACTTACTCCTTGTTCAAAAGTATCAACATCATTAGGAATGATGCATTCATGAAATAAGTCTCTGAATAAGATCACATTATGTGCATTTTCTAAAAGAATGACTGATATATGTAAGTATTTGGCACAGTGCTTCTTCTATACAGCAATGTTTCATTGGAATATTAATGATATTCTTTTCTGTATCTTGTCAATTTCTTGAAACATCTAAATACAGGCGTGAGGCTATGCCAATCTAATAACATCTTCAAATAAGATAAGCAAAGGCCATTTTTATCAACGTTTACTTCTTATAAGGAAAAGAAATCTATCAGATTTTTTCAATTTTCAGAAATATAACGTAATTACTTTAAAAAATATCATAATTTACTTGTTGAAACAGAGTGGTGACATGAAAGAAAAAGACGGAAGTGAAGTAAATTTAGCATTAATTTTGGACCGATGAAATTAAGAAATATTTCACCTTATGCAGGAAAATGTTAAACTTTCTTTCATCACAACCAGATCACTAAATACTCGTTTCAAAATATTTGACAGGAAATGCGTGAACAATAAATTATCAGCTAATCAGAATACATATCATTCATATTACCCAAGAATCTTTCCCAGTTTTAAATCTTTAAACTTTATTGTTTATGACTGAAATTTTACTAAATGAAATAAATGTAATAAATGAATAAATGAAATAAGTGTATAATATATGAAATAAATGTATATATAAATAAATAAATGTATATATTAAGTGAATAATTATGAATGAAATGTATATATTAAATATACATTATGTATGTATATAATTTAATGTATGTATAATTATTATAATTATTGTAATGTATGTAATGTATGTATGTAATGTATGTATGTATTATTGTAATGTATGTAATTTATGTATGTATGTATGTAATGTATGTAATTTATGTATGTATGTATGTAATGTATGTATGTATTATTGTAATGTATGTAATTTATGTATGTATTATTGTAATGTATGTAATTTATGTATGTATTATTGTAATGTATGTATGTATTATAATTATTGTAATGTATGTATATAATTATAATGAATGAAATGTATATATTAAATGAAATAAATATATAATATATGAATCGATTTCAATAATGAATTTTTGAATTCCTGCTTATATATTGCTGTTATGAATAATTTATTGACCTTTTTTATGATCTCTCCAGCTTCTAAATGGTTCAAATTTTAAGATAAAGTATGCATTTTATTCTAATTAATGTTTTTTCATTTAAGTTCAAACTGGCAGATTAAAACAAATAAATTAGCAAATTGACAAGAAAAAATGTAATGTTTCGTACTCCAGAATAGCAAAAAGGACAATATTCATCTAAATATATATCCTCGGATATATAGAAAGTTTAATTCCTTATTTGCTCAAAATTCATACAAAATCCGTCAGCATAAAAGAAGATAAAAAAAATAATGGAAAGTATAATGTTAAATAAAAAGAAAAAAGAACCCTGGAATTTTCCACCATTTAGAAGCTGCCATTTATATATACCTTATCCTTGTCGTTACATCTCCAAATAAGAATCAAGAAAAACGACATATCCTAAAGAATAAAACTGGAAAATAACCAAAACCCGGCTGGTTTTTCCTTTCAAATACTCCCTCATAAAATAGGAGCACCGGATAGTGGAACAAGGTTCCAAACTCTTTATGCGAAAATATTTTCATTGAAATGTATCATGAATGAAATTTTCTTCCTTTTCTTCTGCCGGAAATGGATTGGTTAAGCCAGTATGTCCGCAAACTCCCCTCCCAAGGAACATTTAACGGAACTTTTCATATATATCGATCTAACTTGTAGTACTACTCCTGATATTGAAACTCGGTTGACCTTCTTTTCTTTAGAAAGAATGTCGATTCGAATTCCAAACATAATATCGAATCGATAAGGAAATATTTCTTGATATTTCGCATTTTTGTTGTATTCAATTTTAACAACGTTATTTCCTCTCTACTTTTGCTTGAAAATATTTCTTCTTGTAATTCTAAAGAATTGATAACCTATTATATGGACAGTAAACTTTTGTATATTGTTCGAATTTTTCTTATTAGAGATTATTAGGTTGTCTAATTTTTCCCTTGTTTTTAGAACAGAAAATTTTCTTCTTATAAATGCATTCTTTGAATCTATTCTCTCCGTGTGCATTTCAATACAATAAATAGTAAAGAAATATAAACAATTTGAGTTTCACTACTTTCATCTTACATGAAGTTGTCAATGTGTAGCAAATGATCAATAACGTAGATTAAAAAACATGAACTTTTTAAAAACATATTTTTTGGGAAGAACGCATAAAAATAAAATTTCAATTATATAAAACGCAACAAAAGAACCATTATTTATGATACAATTTAGAATTTTCATTAAAACTATTTCTCAAGAGAAAAAATACATTAATTAATGTTGCTGCTCACATACAATTTGTTGTTTTCGATGCGTCAATCTAATGTGACCAAATTAGCACTTGGTATTGAGCAAAAGTATTTTACATCGTTTACTCATAAAAACAAATGAATTATCGTACCATTTGCATCTATCTTTTTAATGTATTCAATGAAATTATAATTTACTGTTTTACTTACATTACTGAAATTATAATTTACTGCCATTTACTATCTTATTTACATCACTGAAATTATATTTTACCATCTTACTTACAATACTGAAATTATAATTTATTATCATTTATTGGTTTACTTACATTAGAGAAATTATACTATACTGCCATTTAACGTTTTACTTACATTACTGAAATTATAATTTACTGTCAAATACTGTCTTACTTATATCACTGAAATTATAATTTACTGGCATATTTTCATGGAAACGAGTTGAAAACTTGGATTTTTTTTTATTAGTAGTACTGTTTTATTTAACAGGAAAAGTTTGAAATTCAAAGGAATAAGAGAAAAAAAGAAGGAAAAAAAAAGAATTATTCATGAATGGCTTGTTCGAAACTTAAATATAGAGTATAGAAACTTTTGAAGTAAAAAGTTGAAGATTCCAATCAGATTCCAATGAAGTAGTCATTGGAATCTGATTAACTTTATTTAGAGCCTTAGAAAGTTTTTGAGCCCCCTATAAGTTTGCTTACTCATTCTTTTCACCACATGTTATACGTGACATACTTTTGGGAATTTTGCGGATATTTTCGGGTAATAATTCATGCCTTTTAAATCATTATTATATTTCTTTCGATATCTGGAAAATCTTACTTAAAATCCTGCTTAATGTTTATTATTTGTCGCTTCTGATGATCAGATATTTGGCTGTGAAATTGGTCTTATGCATATTACGATATTTAATTACCAAGTGCTTAGCTTTATGTTCAAGATTACTTCAACATCCTAATTTAAAAAAGTAGTGGATGTTAAAGTTGCACTATTGTAATAGTCTTACCCGCGTTTTGTTTCTTACATTCATTAAATTCCCTGAGAGAGTCAATACAACTATTAAAATATTAGATGCCCAAATAATGTATCAGAAAATGACCCAGTCTTTATGTTATTAATTTCACTTTCGTGTTTTTCATGTGTAGAATGCTAATAATAAACAGAATCTTCATTAATTTCCAATTATGGAAGAATATCAGGAGCAGAAATGATGAAAATGATTTTAATTACATCAAAGGAAAGTATTTTAAGAATATATACATATTTTTAACCAATTAACTGTGTTTGACGAGTATTACTCATCATGGGAAAAAGCACATTTTACGATATGATGAGTTTATTCAATGACAATTATTATATTTATATAATAATTGTTTAATTATTATAGTTATAATCAATTATTTATTATATTTATATAATACATATCTGTTTATGACAATTTAGATACGCATTTTCCGAAGAGGTCGAAATAGTTAATTTGTTAAATGAAGTATCAAATTTAAAAAAAAAGAAAGTAATATCATTAATAAGGTAAGTTTTTATTTCGAATATCCCGTGAATGCTCCGCCCTGCATCAAAGATGAAAATGTGCATATCTATGCCACAGTTTCTGGTTGCGAGAAAGTAAGCTAGGTTCAAAGTAGAACACGCTAGTACATATTGTTACAAATCTGTAATATTGTTTCCCACCACGGTCAGTTCAATCAATGGAAAGATCGATTTACGATCAGCTCTGCTGGATGCTCATCGGTTGCCGAATCAGTAATCCCAGAGCTTGGAGACAAACTTGGCAACCTTAGTGACAAAACAGATAATGAAGGAATCTTCCAGAATTTTGGTGATAGAGAAAATAGGAACTATGATAATCCTGGTTAATCCAGAACTTTCTCCACCCTGTTCTGAGAACTATAAAAGGCTGACAATCTAAGATGAATATAATCATGCATCGAGCCGTCTAGAGGTTTAGGGTAGCATAAGGAGTCAATGGCGAATAGTTGTATCAGTCCAGCGAAGTGCAAACGTTAGTTGGATCTCTAGAGATTGCTGCCGAGCTGTGCGTCGAATCCTAGTGTTTATTATAGAAGCAGCATGAAGTAGTGTGTGGTGTAGCCAGTCGTGTAGTATTGAGTCGGCAATTGGATACAGCTAAAGAGAGGAGATAATGTAGATTTGCAGGCTTTTGAAGAGACCTTGCAATGAAATTACGTAGATTTCCTCCTGCTGCTGAATTCTGTCTGGTCGCTTTGTATAGTACGGTTTTTATTGCGATTACTACTTGTGGGCTACTATTTGATGTAGTGGGCTGCTGTGTGTTGCTTGTGTTCGTCTCGGCTGTGTATTTGTTGTCAGCGTATTCTTGTCTTCGTGTTAATAAAAGTTGTTGTAAAAGTACTGAGGACTATTGATTGTGTTTCTTCATCAACTAAGAAATCGAAAGAACCCCAAATTTATAACAACATATATGAAGTCAATTGAAAATAAAATCATCTTCTGCTGAAAGGGAAGATTACTATTCTCACTTACTCTGCTTCTGTCTATCATCGCCGTTTTTTTCACTAAAATTGCTGTTTCACTTCCGTTTTAATATCCTTTTTTACATGAAAAGGACGTTTTAGTATAAAATGAAATAAGTGGCGACTCTTGTAAACAAATTCTGTTATTTCAATGTGTAGCTGTAAAAACTCATCTGTTGTTCTTTGCATCATTTTTGAGAGCAATCGCTAATACTGTTATACCGGAATACCGATAGTATGCTCATTTAACACCTCATATTTCGGCATTTTTATCATAATTATACTGAAGAAGAGAACTGCACTTTAAGAGACTGAACAGAAATCCATATATCTAGACCTCATAAATATTTGCATTAATAATTATAGCAAATCAGTACCCATGAAAATTATCTTAAAAATATTATCATTGTGTCCTTTTAGTCAATAAGTTTTTTAACCAGATATTTATTATTTTATTTGAAAGCAAACAATGGTTGATTTTAAGGATGAAATATTCCTTTAGAATAATGATCTTCGAATTCTAAGCAGCTGCATTTTTATCTATGTGTTACGTTGCTATTCTTAAAATATTTTTTTTGTATTGTTAAAAAGAATTAGAACAAATCATAATTGATGGAAATTCGCAAAAAGAAGTGGGATTAAAATTATAAAAAAAAAATAATATTCGCAAAAAAAAATAACACTAAACTACGGTCACATGTCTTCGGTATATTCTCTTCTTAATTAATAACTCTATTTTATTCCAATCCCCTATTCTAAAATAGAAAAAAAGATTTTTTTTCATTCTTTCAGGAAAAAGAATTTTTATCTTCTTGGAAATTCAGTGAAAGTTATCAGAGGAGTTTTTCTCTTTTCTCCCTTAATTTGCATGCTTTCAAAACGAACGACTTCTTCAATTTCGCTTTCCAGAAAGTGCATTCATTTGGGAGAAAAGTTATTTACAAAAAGTAAGGCGATTCATGGAGCATAAAATTATAGCGCATCACTAAAAACTGAAAAACATATTGCTATGATTTGTTTTACGTTTTTATTCTAAAATAAAAAGTTATGTAAGAAAATTTCCGAACAAATCTCTCTCTCTTTTTGTGGCAATGAACAACAACTTCTTTCTTTTTCCTAAGCAGACTGTCTATATTAAACTGGATTGAGTTGCAAATTTATTTTTAAAATTGTCTTTTTGTTAATATTTATTTAAAAAAATTCTTATTTTTCATTGTTAATCGGCCTCGGATTAAATAAAAAGAAAAGAATCCTAACTTTGAAAAAGAAATTTTAAAAAATCTTATTTTTTTATCTTGATTTATTTTTATCTGATAGAATTATTTGTCTCAGCGGTAATAAATAATGAATTTAATAATGCATATTTAGTGTTAAAAGTTTAAGCTACTGACATTTCAAATGAAGTAATAAAAAATTAAGTCGAAGAAAACTTAAAACAGCAAAACTAAAAAGAAAAATGTCGGAGAAAATAAAATACCTGATTTATAATTTTCTTCCATTTCTAGAAATTAGCTGTCCTTAACAGCAAAATTCTTGTTGGGTATAATATAAAATTAATATAAAAATAATATAAAATAATATAAATTAATATAAAATTAATATTAATATAAAAAATAATTATTTAAAATTTTTCCTACTGTTTTTTTAAGACTTAATTGCATGAATTTAATGAAATCTACTTCAAATTATTGGACATATAAATTAAAAAAAGTTATATGTTTCTAACTAACAAAGCGAAGCGAGAAGAAATCCTTTCTTAAGTTATTGATAAACGTTTTTTTTTTAATTTTCCCAGCCATAAAGTAGAGAGATATAATGGGTTGATGAAATAATGATATTTGAATTTCTTCCTGACAATAAAAACAATATTGCAGTTAAAATTATAGACAACAATACACAGAAATAAAAATGTTAAATATTGCTAAAAACATTCGAAACTTGCTTAATTTTATATTCACTTATAATTTTCATCAATTTTTGATATTAGAAAATTATATAGTAACCCTGATTTGTCTAATTTTAGATGTAGCAATTTTCGGTATTATTTTTAGCCTATCAAAGTTTAAATTAAAAGCATATTTTATAATGAATTGAGATTTCGTGGAATGAAAATATATTTTAAAACTAATTATAAGTTAAACTTTAATTTTAATTGCAAAGGTATATTCAAATCTATTCACTTCAGAGTTATATTTTAAAATTAACATAATTTTTATAGGTGCTGAATTTTTGCCGTTCCATTAAATGAAACATCACTTTAAGATTATTTTTTTAGCATAAATATAATTCCTCCACATTTAAAATGCTGAAATCGAATAGAATTCCTTTTAATATCTTGAAAATTCATTTATGCCTTTTTAAGTTTTGTTTGGTCACAGCAAAACTAAATACGCTCTCTTCCGTAATGCTGCAGAGTGGTCCGTAGCTTCATAACAAACAATTTCCATTATATCATATGAATTATATTCAAGGTCTATTAAAACTTTGGTAAAATTTATGACGTACAATTGTTGACATCCGAAACAATTGTACTTTTTAAAAAATTGTTATTGCTTATGGCAATTATCATAGACAAACCCCATCAAATTAAGTGGAGTTTAAGTCTTTTGTTTCAGTAGCACCATCTGGGCCCAAGCGTACGTACGTCTTAGCTACTCATGCGTCACAGCCCTTTTCACGGGGCGACCTTCATTCACAGATCATTATTTAGATCTGAATCAAAGAACAATCACCTCTGATCTATTACTCCCAGTAGTATTATCTCGACTTGGAGGACTTTGTGGGTACGACATATTTGTAAGTGCACCAACCGCTATGTACAGGGATCCAACGCCCTACCAACCAGGTTATACCGGCCATGGCAATCTCTTGCCATTATTGTATATTGCTTTCTTTCTATTTATTGAGTTCATTATCAATTTCGGTGTTTCTTTTGTGTCTCAACTGCGACAAATATTGAAAAATACTGCTATCATGTTGTCTAAAAGCTAAATATGTTTTACATTTTAGGAATTTTTCCAGATGGTTTAATGAGATTAATGGTCTCTAAAATCTTCAATTAATTATTTTAAGTAATATTGTTTTAGAGAAACTATTCAAATAATAAAATGCATTTTTTTTCTACAAAAATGATAGCATATATGGGGATTTACATTAATATTGCATGAATAAATTTTTAAAATCTTATTATTGAAGTAATTCATTATAATATGAAAATTTTGTGTGATATTATATTATTCAAAATTGAACAATATTGTTAGTTACTATATTATAATATTCAATATTATAAAATATTTTTTTATATATTGCACAATGTTTTGTTCTACTAGAATACGAAAACATGACAATTACTTTTATATATAATCGCAGTAAATCATTCTATAGGAAGAAAATTTATTTTGTGAATATATTTTATTTTTCATAATTTATTTCTAGAGTAAATTAATTAAATTACAAAATTAATACTGTTTTTTTTTATATTTTCAGTATAAATCTAATTATTTTTCAACTATTGCTTCCATGCTTAACTAATAAATGAATAATGCATTTACGTCATTGATATATTAAAATATTTTTAATACATATTTTTACATATACAATACATATTTTTATTTACTTTGAAACAATGTACCTGGAATTTGAATCAGGCATATTCTTTTGATGAAATATAGTAACTATTTGCGAATTTATATTTAGCAATCCGGATTTATTTTTCTTAATTCATATTGATGTCGATTCAGTTTTTAAATTACATAGAATAAAAACTGAGTAGGCACGATTGCTTTAGTTTCATGGAAAAAAAAACTTTTATCTTCTGTTCTCAATAATAATTTTTAAAACGACAATTTAATTTAAACGAAGCCAAGAGCAATACTTTTTTTTCTCTTCCTTAAATTAAATTAGTTGTAGAGAATTTCCAACTTACATTTTTTTATTTAATATTCTGTAGAATACTGCTTAAAATTATGAAAATGAATTTATTTCATAATGTCGCTCCCCTAAGCAAGATTTTTTGGTACGAATTTTAATGAAAATAAGTAATACTGAAAAGCGAAGGAAGTATGTTTTTTTTTTACAAGAAATTTATCTAATAGTAGATTTTATTCATTTTTTAATTGAAAAATTTCACCGAATATAATTTGGCAGATGATGCTTTAACGTTATTCAGCAAAAAAAAGTGGCGTTCATTATTATGAAATTATTCATTATTATTATTAACTAATCATAATTTCATTCCGATAGCATAATACAATTATAATTGAAAGTAAAATATTTCCTATATTACTTTTAATGAAATATTTCTCATTTTTTAATATTCTTTCTTTTGTGTGAGTAATATCATGGATCTCGTAAAAAAAATTGAGAAAAAGTCAATTTCATTTCAGAAAAAGAATAAAATAAATATTTATTAATTAACTACCTTCATACTGAAAAATAAAATAAACTCATCATTTGAAGTGAATTACAAAAGGAATCATATATATAATTCAAATTAAACAAGATAGTTTCGAATCTTCGAATATTTATATTTACAGAAAATGGAGAGATTAAGTTGAATAGTATCTGTGCAGTTTAGACAGATGAGTGCGTTGAAAACTGATTAATAAAAATCAAGGCAATATTATTTTTTATAATAATATCACTGAGCTAAACTAAAAAATGATACCTGAAATTAAGAATCTATGAACCTTTCAATTGAAAATTCACTAGGGAAATAAAAAATAAGTAGGAATTTGATATTTAAAAAATAGAATACATTTTATGTTTCAATTGGTTATATTTTTCTTTTTCATGATGAAATAGGAAGCATAGAAAGGAAAAGCGTTGTAATCATCAGAATCTCCACGTTTCAAAACTCCCTGGATCCAAAAAACACATTTTTGGAATTATGTCTGCATGTATCTAACATAATCCGAAAACTCAAAATTGCTTTGAGAAAAATTGATGAAATTTAACACATGGTTTTGATACCAAATTTGTAAATAATTTCAAATTTTGACTGACATTTATTCATATAAAGTATGCCCGATTGCCCGCATATAATAACTGCAAAAGGAAGCAAAATTACTAAATAAAATTCAGTACATATGTTGAAAATCTAACAATTGAGCCAATAGGAATCGATATACGCCTAAAATGATTCAGAATCTCCTCTGTTTGCCTCCCGAGAACTATAAAAGTTCGGGAGTCACAAGCTGCAGTGAGTAGCGAAGCAACGGCGAACAGCTGGATCAGTCCAGCGAAGAACAAGCGTTGTGTAGAGCTCAAACGATTGCTGAATTGAGCTGTGGTCTAAGTTCTGGTATTTATTGTGGAAGCAGCATCGAGTTGTGTGTGGAGTAGCCAGTCGTGTAGTAGTGAGTCGGCGGTTGGGTACAGCTAAAGCGACGAAACAGTGGTCAATTGCAGACGTTTGAAGAGACCGGAGATTGAGGCTACTTGGATTTCCTCCTTCTGCTGAATTCTGCCGCTTTTGTGTGCTGTGTTTGTTATTACTACCCATTACTACTTGTAAGCTTCTGTTTGTTGTAGTGTCCTGCTGTGTGTTGCCTGTGTTCGTCTTGGCTGTATGTTTGCTGTCCTTGTATTAATGTCTTCGTGTTCAATAAAGGTCGCCGTTTGTTACTGAAGAACTATTTATTTCATCTACCAACAAAGTGAAAAAGAAGCCCCAATCTAAGTATCCGTAACAATATGTATGGAAGTTTATGATTTCATTTTTTCCTTAACATAAATCTTCTAAGAAAGACCAATTCGAAAGTTATTTTTGTTCTCAAATTATATATATCAATCTGACAGTACAGTAAAGAAAGTAAATACGAATCAAGCATTTAAATTGCATCATCAAACAATGACACACCATAAAAATGCATTAAGTTTAAAAAGAAAAATAATTCACTCTATTCTATGTTGAATCAACGCTGAAATTTTATTGAAGAAAATTTGATTCAAGAAAAGATTTTCCAAAACCAAAATGGGGGGAATTGGTAAGCCATCCGATAAAGCTTCTTTTGTGTCACCGTGACTGGAGTTTCCAAAACCCACGAGTTGTCACGAAATCGGATTATGGACGACCGCATTATAGTGGGATTAATGATTGGACTAATTACTTACACTGATGGAGCTCTCTAACAGAATGAAGATGAATAAAAAGAATCAATTTATACTCGCTTCGAACTCACTCCTTTCCAATCTGCGTGGACATCTCGAGGAATGACAGAATTGCTGTTCAGTACTGTATGCATAATCCCTAAATGAATCCTCTCAATAAAACCTCTCTATAATTGTACCAGAGGGAACGCAAAAGCTGCACCAGCAGGATTTGAGTTCTGGATTCATAATTTATGAGGTTGTTTGTGCAAATTATTAGCTGAAAATGCCATTGGATATTGTATCTGGTGTCATTTTGACGAATCCTGGATTTTGGTTCTTATATTTGGTCCTTATCTAGATTTTAAAAAATGTAAAGTACATAAAAATAGATGTGACAAATATTTTTCTCTTAAGCTGTAAAACTGAACTTATGAGTAGAATAAAGAATTATCTGTGAAAAACGGTTTTTAATGAATTGCTGTGATGTATATAACAGATTAGCATACAGGAAGTGTAATTTTAATTTAAAAATTCCGTTTTTCTTATTAATAATGGAGATGTCTTTTGAATACGCAACTCTCATAGCTTTACACATATAGCATGATATGGGAGATGTCTTATAGTGAATATAAAATTATTTAACATTCTTTCATTCTTAATTTTAAATTTATAAAAACGGGTTATTATATGTAAGCATAAATAGATTTTACTAATGGAAAATTTTATGTAAAAAATCAAGTTTTCAAAACATAAAACTAAGCTTTAGTTTAGTTATATTAACTACCTGTTCTTAAAGAAACATTCGAGCTGTTTTGGGATGGACCTCGTAATTTCGAATTGCGTTCACATGACGAGGTCGACACCTGAACTGGCATAACCCTCTCCAAAGTCTCTCACCAGACCAGCGGAAGGACGTTTGGCCCCGACGGATTTATCGTGCACCAAATTGGTTGACACGACGGTTCATTGGTGGCATCGGGACTAAATCTGAAGCCCTCCGGTTCCGAAACGAAGAACTGGCCACTGCGGCCCGCATAAAACTAAGCAAGTTAGTATTTACAACGCTATCTTAAAACACGAAAGGAATGCAACATGTATTTGGATATACATTCAAAGTGCATGGAAGCTTAGATTTTTTTTTCAATTTTTATAAATTGCGGTTAATGCGGTTAACAAATGATAATTGCGGTTAACAAATAATAAATTGCGGTTAACAAATGATAAAGACAAAAATGAGCTACAATGAAAAACAAAATTAAGCGAAAGTTGGTAACTGATCATATACTTACCTTATTTGTAGAGTTACATTCCGAAAAAGGCAAACAACGTCTATGAAAAAATAAAAATAGATAGTAGCAAACCTATCTAGTCTACCCTTTCAAGAACTGTCTCGTAAAATGGGAGCAGCGCTTCGTGTAATAGAGTTTCTAATACTTTATGGCAAAGTATTTTTGCCGCAATATATGAAGGAATGGAATTTTTCCTTTCCAAGATATGGATATGCTATCTAGTATTTGTTCAAATGCCGTTCCGATGAAAGATTTAGTATGAAAGTTTTCATCTATATTGATCTTGGGTGTAATACTTCCTTTCACGTGGAATCTGATTTGACCTTCTTTACTTTTATAGAATGTCTATTTCGATATCAAGAAGAGTACTGAATCAATAAATCGGTATTTCCTGCATTTTATTTCTGACATATAGAAAATTTCAAGATAAATTTCTGACTTTTATTATTTCTTGTATTTTAATATAAACGTGATGTTATTTGCAAGCACGAAATATGTGATCTTAAATGTTTTCTTTTTAGCAATTCTATTTAGAAATGTTTTTAATATTTAAAGGATTTCATTATTTTTTAAAACATATAATATTATGTCTTATTTTTCTATTATTTTTTGAGTTTGATTTTCATTTAAAAGTTCGTATACGATGTATCAATTTTATATGCAGCTGCAAATGCATATTAAATTGGGTTTTTTTTAATTCGCTATTTTAATTTGTTTGAAAAGTCCAGATGGTTTTATTCCCAGTTTTTTTCCGCAGTCGAAACTGCCATTACAGTATTTATTCTAATATTACTTATATTGATAGATTAAGCTGTATATAGAAAAAAACTTTTTATTTATGAAGGTATATTATATGAATGAATAAAATCACGCACATTTATTACATGCACAAACGAAAAAATAAAATATACTTACAATCAAATTATAAATATATTGTTACAAACCTGTAATTTTGTTTCCCATCACGAATAGTGTCATCATAAGAAAGACCGTTTTACATTTATCTGTATTGAATGCTGTCGGATGCCGAACCAGTGACCCCAAAGCTTAGCAACAAATTTGGCGATGAATTTTGCGACATCGGCGATAGAATGGATAATGTTCGAAACTTCGGGAATTTTGTCAATCCGTCCATTAGGAACCAAGATACGCCTGATTGGTCTAGAAGATTCTAGGCTCGCCTCCCAAGAACTATAAAAGGCTGGTACTCTCAAGCTGTGTCGTCGAGATTCGTCGACGTGAATTGTAGTCGGAGTCGCCGAAAAGTAACGAGTTTTCGAGAGGATACCGAAGAAGCAGCGGAGTGCCAGCGTTGCATGAAGCGAGTGCTGAACTGCTGTGTGCCGAATTCTTTTGTCCACTGGGGAAGCAGCATCGTATATTTTGTGTAGTAGTCAGTAGTGAGTCGGTAGCTAATGCAAGGAGACAGTGTGAAGTTCAGCCGTTTTGGAGAGACTGTAGTGAGAAGCTCCGAGGATTCCCTCTTCTGCTGGATTTTGTCTAGCCGCTTCGTGTGCTGTGGACGATTATTACTTGTGGGCTACTGTGTGCTGTACTGTGTTCATCTCGGCTGTAAATATTTATCTTCTGTGAACTCGTCGTCTTTGTATTAGTGTCTTCGTGTAAATAAACGTCGTTGTTTTATATTGAGACCTGCTGATTGTGTTCTCACACCATACACCCACGAACAAGCGAACTCGTCGATGGAAAATCCGTAATAATATACTGCAAGTATTTTTAATATTACTTTAGGAAACTTTTTCCTTCTTTGATTTTGGGTTTGGATTCAAAATAAGGACTTATTTTCTGTGAAAATTTGTAGTAAATTGATCATTATTATTGTTCCTTTTAAATAACCAAAGAAAAAGAGGGGAACTTTTGAGGAAGAACTGAATTTGATTAGTGGGTCAGAGACATGCTGCATTTCACTTTAAGAAATTCTTAGAATTCACTTTTGTAGAATTTTATTTATTTTATTATAAAATTCTGAATTCTATAAATTTCAAGTTTCAAAGCTCGTATCGAATCGATAGCGTAAGTAATATCATACTCAAATAATTTATTCATTGATAATATAAATGTATTTAAAAGATTAAAGCATAAATATGATGCCTGAGGAATTGATTGTGTCCTGCAATGTGTTAATGAAAGTTTATATCAGAAAGTTTTTTGTTTGTCTTATAAAGTTTTTTGTTTGTCTTATGTCTCTCTATTTTATTTATTTATTATTATTATTATTATTGCCTTAGAAAATTATCAATCTCAAAATGCACATTTTGGAAAATTAAAAAAAAAATCAGATATGAACATCTAATTTAAATGTCAAAGAAACTTTAAATCGTAAATCAAACTTTATATAAAATCCAACACTTTAAGAAGAAATTACTTAAGAAAATCATTTGCTCGAAGCATTTCACTTCAGAAATAATTTTTTTTAAATAAAAAATACAGAAATAAACTTTTTTTTATAACTTTAACATTTTACTTTAACATTCAATTAACACCGCATTTCATTAACTGCAACAAAATCTTCCGAAGAATTAAACTTTTTCATATGTACTTAATAGAATTTTGTGTTGTCTAATTTAAAATTCTATTCTATATGGAAATGTCAAAAATTAAATTTTCAATTATAACTCTCTAAATGTATGTTGTTTCTTCAACGGAATTGAAGATTTCGTGTAAGATACTGGATATTTTTTCTTCAAAGTGAGTGATTTATAGACTGTAGAAACGGAACATTTCATTTTCCTACCATTTATGACCTTGATAATCATGCATTTAATTTGTTGACAGTCATGTTTTAAAGAAATTTTCAACCTATGAAAGTTTCATTTCAGTTTGAAGAACCGTGAAATGTATTTATAGAGAAGATAACAGATTATATTTTATCCACTTCAATTCTAATTTGGATGCAAAACATTTGATTTGTTTTCAAATAAATAGGGATAGAGATTAAAAATAAAAAATGAAGTTTACTTAGAACCTAAACTTTACAAATTCTCTTTGAAGTCATCTGGTATTTTTCTTATAAAGTAGATAATAAACCCAAAGTCATGTAATGTCTTTTTCAGCTTATCCTTCCCTTTTATTTATTTATTTATTTTTTGCTTTTTCCCTTCTTTCCACCTCCATCGTCAGGAAAGTCATGATAACTTGTTGGTACATTATCTGTTTCTAACTTATCAGAGACAACAAAATCTACACATGCTGGGAATGCCAGACGAATCTTTGAAAGGAAGTGATCCTATTAGCATCAATCGTTTGGAAGCTAATTGCATTGGAGAGATTAGTCTTCTAAGAATTGCGAGAAAAGGTCACTTTCTTGGACTTGGCGTTACGCTGATTAACGATTTTGGAGGCGGCTCTAGGATTATGTAAATATTAGTACCAAGAAATCCCCGAGGGTGCAGGTGTTTAGAATCGACAATTTCCATCTTTTGTTAATTTTGGTGATACGCATTCCTCGGGATCCGTGTATGTATATTTCATTTTCAAAGGTTTTCTTTAATTTTTATTTCGTCTTTCTTTCTTATCACCTTTGAATGTCCATATATTTAGTTTTCAGGTGGCAACGTCAGAAAATGTGATTGTTTAATTATTCATTTTTTTCATTTAAATATAATTGTAGTATTTTAAGTTCTTAATAATTTAAATCTCGCATCTATTGATTTGAAAAGAATTTAACATTCAAAATAAATGATAATTGCGGGGGAAAATATTACTCTTCTTCAAAAAATAATATCAAATATTTTCATTTCATTTAGTACTAAATAAAATTCGCAACTTTTATGAGATACACAATCTTTGAATCAAAATGTGACACTCATCTACCGACGAAATATTCGATTAAAATAGAAATATTCATGCAATAAAAATGATCTAATTGTATTTGGAAAAGATAATTTACCTTGCAAATGAACGCCTTTTAAATACTGAATTAAAGCGTTTTAGCTAAAATATTGTTACAAACCTGCAATTCGGCTTCCCAGCATAGTTTATTCCATCAATAGAAAGAAAGTTTTACAGTCATCTGAATGGGACTAGAGCGTCGGAGGTCCCAGAGATGGCGACAAACTTGACGACCATTTGGCGACTTGGCGACCAATTTGGCGACTTTGACGCCAAAATAGATAATACCCGAAACTTCGAGAATTTTCCCGTCCGTCCAGTAGGAACCGAGATACACCTCGAACATTCCTGATTGGTTGAGAGGCTTCTAGCCCCGCCTCCTGAGACCTATAAAAGGGGCTGCTGCTGCCAGAGAGAAAAGTCCGCGTTGGGAGACGACGAAGCCAGTAGTCGGAGAGACGACGAAGTTGTCCGAAGACGGAGTGGAAAAGCCAGTAGTCCGAGTTCGAGAGCAGCGAAGTCAAGTCAGTATTCCGAGTCAGAGTCGGAGAAGTAGAAGACGGAGGAGTCGGAAGCGACTGAGGCAAGCAAGTGCTGAACTGAGCTGAACGCTACTGTCTGCGGTAGATTCTGGTTGTATGCTGCTGTTGTATGCTACACGTCTCGGGTGAAGATAATCGTCTTCTGTGCTGTATATAGTTGTCGCTTTGTGCTGTCCTGTGTGTCTTCGTGTAAATAAACGTCGTTGTTTTATTTTCTACTACCGTCTACTGATTGAGCATTCTACACACCATATCACTACCACTATCCAAACGAACCCCGGTAAAGAAAATTTCGTAACAATATATTAAAAATGAATGTTCTGCTTTGAAGTTATTGGATTGGAATATAGGAATATCTTTTTTTAAAGTATCAGCCTAATCTAGTCAAATATATATCCATTAAGCAATTTAAAAATATCATATTCTTTCAGCAATGCTAACATTTTGGATATGACGAATGTAATTTGTGTATATAACCTCTTCCATTTAAAATGTTATAATTCGTTCATAAAGGTTGCAAGGCTAAAAATAAGACCTGCTCTTCATCAGTTGCCTAAAGAAATTTTAAATATTTTCATTCACATTATTATCGTTTCAAAACTTTAATCCTGATGCTTTAAATAAAAACACGTCATGCTTACAACTTTTTTATCCACATTTTTTTAAGCAATTCAAATTTCATTCCACTAAATCTGAACTGAAAAAATGCCTCCGATACTTTACTTTAAATTAGCAAAACTCGATTCTTCTCTGAAAACCATTTCAGAAACTAGATAACATTATATGAAAATAGAATTCCTGTTCTCGTAATATTTATTTTTTAGCCAAAGATACGATCTTAAATTTTCATATTCCTGCATCACTTTTTCTTGCACCAGAATGATATAAAGGCATTTTTTGTCTAACTTTTTTCACTTTAAATTTCAATAAATTACAGCTATTATTACTATTTTAATAAATTATTTCTTGTGTAACACGTGGATGGTTCAGATTAAAATAATTGATTTCAAAATATAAAAATATAAGTTTCTAGAATATTTCTTGTTAAAGTTTTGACTACCCTTGTTTATCTTTGCGTTACGTAAGAGCGCTGCAAATCAGGCAGACACCAAATTTGTTTTATATAAAAAAATTAATGTCTACTTTATCAAATGATAACTAACCGTAAAATATTCACATATTCTATATTATTGAGAAGCAGAAATGTTCAACTAAATTCGAGAATGTTGATATTTTGTAGTCTGAAAAAAGTATTTGGAGTCTTTTTAAAATGTATTTGCAAATCTGATCATTTCGAAGCTAATACGCCGATATTGAACATGAGAGAAATTATAAATACAAAATGTTTTGAAGTGTGTTGTTTAAACTATACACTTTTATTTAACTATAATTGTTTTATGATTGCAAAAATGTTATTCCTTCATCAATTTTTCACTTCCCTAATAATTTTTTTTCGTTCTCGATAAGACTGTGGTGAAAGGCTTATAAGACAGATACTGCTACGAAACATTAGTAATTATTTTTGTCTTGTGGTCTTGTTGCTCGTCTGCGAACCACAAGGTCCGAGGTTATATCCTCGCTCATAACAATCCGCTACATTGCTGACCTCGAACGATGAACCTTCAAACTAAGCAAATCTGTTGTGGCGCCATCTACCCACAGCAACCCAAAGTCGTCAGATTCACTTGACGCAGCAACACAAAGTCGTCAGACTCACTTGACGCTCCAGCAACCAAACACACACACACGCTAGCTATAACGCCTGGCGCTACTCAAATGGGTACATGGACATTAGACTCAACAGCCATACCCTTCTCCCCCCCCCCCACCCCCGGGGGGGGGGGGGGAGAGTACTGTGATGAAAGCCAGGTAACAGCTACGGAACTTATAAGCCAGATAACAGCTACGGAACATGAGTAATTGCTTGTGTCTTGTGGTCTTGTTACTCCGCTGTGAACCACAAGGTCCCAGGTTCTATCCTCGCTCATAACCATCAGCTACAAGACTCGTTTATTTACTATATGTATTTCTTTATGTTTTGAGCTATGTTTGAACTATCAGTTTAAAGATAAATTAAATCAATTTTAACTCCATATAAGTAGCAAGACCAAGAAACTGATTAAAACTTATTACCGTAATATTTATAAATTCATAATATTATTAATAATTGCAATATTTATAATAAATCCGTAATATTTACAATGAATTATTTGAAATATAAATATTATTAAAGAAATATTGATTATAGCTATTAATTATAAATTAGATACATGTATTATTCAAATAACACAAAGAAAATCTACTTTTCTGAATCTTAATAAAATATATGTTAATAATCTGCTTTTATTCGTCTTATTACAAAGAATCCAAACTTTTAATAACCAGATACTGGCCGACAATACTTTACAATTTTATACTGAATCACTTCTCCTTCTACATGGAACTTTAAACGACTGTGCAAACGAAAAATAAATATATATATCGAAAAATTAATTTAAATGAGAATAATATTAATAAAGATTACTTTAATAGTGAATACTTGCAGCGAATTCCAGAAGAGATAAAAATCTCATTTGCTGTAAAACTGCAAAAAAGAAAATTCTCTCTTACTTTAACAAACAGGCATATGAATAAAATAAAGCCATTATTCAAGAACAATATATACAGTAACTATTCATCTGATTGCGAATAATAATTCTTTCAAAACTGAAGGGATATTTTTCCTTCACGTTTCAAGTCATATATACGATATATTCTTCCAGTTTGTTTTGTTATGCTTCTAACATTTTAAAAATGCTACCACAAAATATGGATAAAATAAATTTGATTATTTTAGGACGTTCTTTATGTTGTAGAATCTATTGAGTTTCGAAACTATCAATTTTTTATCATTTCTTGTAAATGGTAAATAATTTACTTGCTTGAAATATATTTAAGAGAATTTTTAATGGAATTTTTCTGAGTAATTATTTTAGTATAAAGTATAGATAGAAATATTTCTTTGATACATACGTGTGAAAATTTTGTTTAGTATCTGGCTATGGAATAGTTCATATATATTCATATTTATATGAATAATTGGATTTACTTAGAATTTTATGGTCCAAAGGTTAAAATAATATTTTGAAAAGTACTACGTCAGTCATAGCAACTACACTTAAATCATGTTTTTTTCTCCAAAATATAAAAAATTTCGTTTATATCTGAATTGATGTAGGATGTATTTATTTCGACCAAACATGCAATTTCTAGGTGAAATGCAGGGATACAAGAAGGAAAAAAGTACATAATTATATATTCTTTGTAACCGTATGAATCCATGGAAATACTTCCATTTATTGCATATAAATCAAGTTTTCTGCAAAAGAAACTGACTGTAAATATAAAGGAATGTACATTTTTTTTTACAATGAATGACCGATAGCTCAAATTTATTTTGAAAATCTCGTTCATTTTACATTTATTACATCTGCATTTTATCATGGTAATGAAATGAGACAGACCTTTTCTAACTATATCGATGTATAATGAATTGTATTAATTTGAAGTAACAATATTTCTCAAAGATAAAAATGCGGTATTTGTCAGAATATTATTAGATTAATTTTTATGTAAAATTTCCCCTTAAAATGGCAATAAAAATCCAATACATTGGTTTTTATTCGATCGAAATATACAAAAAAAAAATTTCTAAACATTTTGCAATTATTATGGGCATTTTGGAGATATTTTATGAATGCAGGATTTGAAAATTATTAAGAAAAGTTTCAAGAGAATCTTCGACAAAGAGAGAGGAAAGATAACTCGTTTACACATAATTCAGTTTATAACCGGTTTATTATCAAATAGTGATATTATTAATTCAAATTTATGAACTAAAAGTCAGACTTCTGCCCTCAGGTGCTCAGGGGTATTTACCCTCTGAAGCGACTGCACCCCCTTTCCGTGATAAAGCGGGCACGACATCATCATCATCATTATTATTAATTCAAATTAATTAATCAGAACAATTCTTAAACATTCTTATTGTAAAAATAGAGTAATAACCTTATTAATGAGCAATAAATTTTTTATTATAATCAATGTGCTTTAAAAGTCTATGAAGGCAAAAAAATCTACCGACCCGATTCTACCTAGGAACCGTCGTTTAAGTGGTCTGTTGCACGTTAAATCTGTCAGGGCTAAACGTCCTCCCACTAGTGTGGTGTAGAGAGGGAGGTGCCACCTCAGGTGTCGTCCTCGTCATCTGACCGCAGTTCAAAATTGCGAGGTCCGCTCCAAAATAGTCCTAGTGTTGCTTTACAACGGGTCGTTAATATATCTAAACTAACCCTCAAAGGTTGGTGGAGCATACTTCGTCCCACGTCCCTGCCAAAAATCTAACGTTAGAAAAAAATATGCAGGTATAATATATTTATTGCTATGAAACTTTAAATAAAGTGTCACTCAAAGAGCAGTATTTGAAATTAAGTATTCAAAGCTAAATGAGCAAAAATTAAAAATGTGCAATATTAAATTGCACATGTTTCGTTTAAAGAGTTGAATATCTATCAATTTAAAAGTAATTTTATGTCATTTTAATTTCATAATTGAAAATAAATTAATTAATTATTCCGATAAAAGTATACGAAATGATATATATTTAGAAAAATAAACATATTTAAACTACGATAAAAGTTTAATACATAGTTAACACATTAATTACTAATACACTATTAACTTTTTTATTATTTTTATTTAGTTTTACTTACTGATGATGTTTATGTTTATGGGATTTTGAAAATGTATTTGCTCTCACTTCCTGGGTTCTTAGATCATTTCAAATCTCGCAAATTTGTACAAGATTAATATAATAAAATACCTTTTTTATATATATCTAAAGTGCAATTGTCAGTGGAATAATTAAATGAATTAAATTTGAAATAATGATAAGCGTCTTGGTATCTATTAATGAATTTCAGATAAACAGATTATAAGATTCTCTAATACTTTTAATAATGTATTTTAAATTAAATATTAAAAAGTAAATAATTATCAGTGCAAAATTTTTCTGCATTTCAGGTGAATAATAAACTGTGCATTTTCAAACTACTTTTAATAAACATTTATAAGCTAGATTAAAATATAGCCATACCCAAAAATTATATTTCCTTTTTTTTAACGAATTTTTAACTACGTATTTTTCAAATGAAATGCTCGCAATTTGCTGAGAAAGACCTTTTTTCTCTTAAAATCCCATAATTTTAATTTGAAAAATTATATTTAATAAATCAGTTTCAATAATCATAATAATTTAGGAGTATTTGCAACATTGGAATTTTTGAGGTGCGTATTGAAATGAAGCCTCTGTATCTACTAAGAGAACTATTTGCACTGGTAAGAAAGAAAAACATAATTTCAATATTCAAGATATGAATGCAAGATATATCAGTTTATCGATTTGACATTATCCTTGGAATAGGAATCTAAATTGACATTCTCTTAAAAGTAAAAAGAAGAAAAAAAAATCAGCTGAGTTCCGACTTCAGAAGGAATAACAAATTCTAGAATAACATATATGGAACCTCTGTTTTTAAATCTTTCTTCGGAAAAGTATATGTGTGGATATACTGGTTTAACCAACACATTTCATACCAAGAAAAATCCATCGATTGATACATTTCAATAAAAATATTTTCGCATAAAGGGTAAGGTACCTTATTCCGCTATTCGACACTCCTGTTTCATGACTGAGTTTTTAGACGAGAAATCTACCAAGCGTTTGGTTATTTTCTCAATCTTTTTTTTTATTTCATACACGCAGTTTTTTTGTTTTCTCATTCCAAGATATAAAGGCTGAGATAAGGTAGTATATGGCCCGTTTCCAAATGGTAGATAATATTTTTCTTTTCTTATTTATAGCTACACGCTCTCATTCGTTATATATTTTTTCTGTTAGCGATGGTGTATGATTTTAAATAAAAAAGACAGAGTAAAATACATACACAAATGGGACTAAAATGTTTCATAGATATCCTTCCTGGTAAAAAAAAAAAATAACAGCTTTCAGGTTTCAATGTTAATTTTTTAAAATATTTTGTAGCGTATCAGTTTGCACGTATTTTTATTTAGCTGCGTTATTATTACAAAAAAAAAACAGTGCATTAAATATTTAATTGTAAACTAATATATAATTGTGATATAATTTCCAGTTTAATTTTAATTTTAAATGATTATGAATAAAATTATTTATTTAG
>JAPMOR010110879.1:224054-251936 GCA_026543865.1 Argiope aurantia | reverse complement strand
ACCATAGTAAATCAAATCAAAAATTTATCTAGTTCTCATGTTCTTAAGATAACATGGAATAAATTGCTGGAAAGAACCCTCTATGCTTCACAATTTAAGTTTCTATGATACATTATGTATTGATCTGTACTTGTCTAATTGGATTCTATCATGTAGTAACATGGTTAACATAATTTTTGAAACATCTTGTAAATGCGTTTTTCTTTGTTAATTTAGGTGAATATAGCTGCTTGAAGGTGGACCTTCAGTTCAAGCGAGAATTCAGCTACTACCTGATCCAAATCTACATCCCCTGCTGCATGCTGGTTATCGTGAGTTGGGTTTCTTTTTGGTTGGACCCGAATGCTATCCCAGCTCGAGTATCACTTGGAGTCACCACTCTTCTGACCATGGCCACCCAGATTTCTGGAATCAATGCTTCTCTGCCACCAGTCTCTTACACTAAAGTGAGACATCCTTTCGCATTCTCTCCGTTGCTCTCTGATGAATTCAAAGGTGACCACCCAACTGAAAATTGCTCTTCTTCTTTTCAGGCCATAGATATATGGACTGGGGTATGCCTGACTTTCGTCTTCGGGGCATTACTAGAGTTCGCTCTGGTGAACTACGCCTCGAGGAACGAAGATCACAAGAAGCAGGCCAAGCAGACCCAAGCCAAGTGGGATCTCGAGAAGGCGGCAGCAGTCGAGACAGAAAGAATCGAGGATGCCCAGACCGCTTTCGGAATAGTAAGATTGAACAATCCTTTTAAAGCAGCGCAGTAGCAGATAGTACTTAAGTTTATACTATACTACATCATAGAATAATACATCAGTCATATATCATAGGATACATCATCAAGGATACTACATCAGACAAACATTTTGTATTTGATACTTGAAAGTATCAGATACAGAAAACTGATACAGACTAAGAGTATCAGGGACTTAGTATCGATTAATAATCTCCTCTATCTCATTCATTTCCGAATCCGTAATACTACATGAATCTGATACAAATTATTACGTTGATATAACCTAGTTTGCCGTCTTGCTTCAGAAATGTTATTAGAATGTGCGATATTTTCTTGAACTATATAAAGGGCGATTATAAAAAAAATTATTCCGATATACATGAGAGCGCAACTATAATACCGTTCACAGGGATGGACTAAAATTTGGGTTCAAAGTATTTTGAAGTATGAGTTCCAGAATCATACGAAAAACAGCAGTTAAGCTCTAACAGTTACAGTTATGGTGACAAAATTTCCGAATGTCAAAAACCAACTTTCTTTTATAAGAATACGTTTTACATAGTAAAAAGCAATAAACAGTATTGGAACGGTACCTATAGAACGAAAATCATGAACAAGAAGAAAAGGAGACTAAGACTAAGAGAACAAGAAGACTAAGAAGAAAAGGAAAAACAACAAATAACAGCAGCAAAACAACAGTAAAAAAAATGTATTGTATTTCACAAATTTCTGCTTGATCTACTTCAACCACAATGACATTTTGCATATAGGCAGATGATACCTAGAACCATAGCACGTGACATGCCGAAAGAAATCTGCTGAACTTCACATCTCTATTAGGCACATCACAATTTTTTTTCTCTCTCTTTTCTTCTTAATCTTTTTAGCGCTGGTTTTTTCCGAACTACAGATATCGAATACCAACAATATTTATTGTCTTTTTCTATTGAAAACACATTCCAATAAAAGAGTTAGTTGTGCCATTTGAAAATTTTCAGATTTTGTCACTATAACCGCAACTATAAGAGCTTAAATGTCGTGAACAATATGATAGCTGTGGTCTCATATACAGAGATGGGTTTTTTATAATCCCCAATATATTTAATTCTCAAACATCTTGCCCTTTATACTATGTAACGTGCACCGCTAAGAGATCCCCTTTTCCAATTCCTACTATTAGTTCACACTCTCCCTTCTATAATTATTTAATAAAAAGTAACTAAAATTTTTTTTTTGACCTAAGTAGGAATTGACTACAATATTTTTTTATATTACTTGTTTTTTCCTGTAGAAAAGATACCAAAAAAAGAAAAGAAAAAAAAAACGTTCTTTTTTTTTTTTTTTTTTTTTTCTTACCTACCCTTCAATTACTGCCAAAACCAAAGCCATCGGCATATATTTATCATTATCTCTCGCGAAGAAGCAAAATCCCAAACAGGAATAATATTTGTATCATTATCAGCTACCAGTCACAATGCAAATGAAAGAATGAAATCAGGTACGTACCTGATACTCACTAAATACTTACCTTATTTTAATCCAACTGTAAAATAATAGGTTTACCGACTGTATCAAGTCAAAAGTATCAAATAGAAATATTAGATACAAAAGTATTCTGTAGGTATCAGATAGAAATGTCAGGTACAAAAGAATCTGAAAAGTATCAGGAATTAAAATATCAGGATTTCTGATATTTGATTAAGTTTTCTTTCGCTAATTATTTACGAATGAAATTCTTATAATGTCTGTCCTCTGTATGACTCATTCAAAGTATTTACTAAGAAAACCTTTTTTCGATTAATCTGTCTATTTTTATAACAAATATCGTCTATATGATTGAGTCTCTTAGAGAAAATTCTAAATTTTTTTTAATTCATTTATCTATTTTCGCCTTAATAGGCATCTTTAACAATTTTGATGGCATTGTAGGATATTCTCATGATATTTTCCAGAATTCAGGATACCAAACAACATTATTTATACATAGTAAAACACTTTATGCTAATAGATAGGAATTCAAACTATGACAGATTTTTGAAAACTAAATCCAAAAACTATTTCTTCACCGTAAATTAAATTTATTAAACTAATGTCAGCAGATAAAAATAACATACCAAGAAACAAATTTATTGGGATTTAAATTTATTGGTACAAATTTATTGGAATCGAAACAAATTTATTTGGATTTAAATTTATTGGGACATTTTTATTGGAATACAAACAAACTTATTTTGATTTAAAAATTTAAGAAATGATGGAATCTTATATTATTGAATAAAATCTCTTTTATCGTTCAAATTTATACTTCACGAAGCTGCATGCTAATTTCAAAATTTAAGGTTTGAAAATGAAAGTGAAGAGAAATATAAAATAAAGATAGATATATTTAAATTTTCATATTTAATTCATTATAAAATATATTTTATGAAATAAGATAATATTTCCTGGTTATTCTCTTGAAATCTGGAAATTGCTACATTAATAAGGACGCAAATGGAGATAAGGACTTCATTATATATAAACATCCGTGACAATATAACATATAGCAGTTAAATTCGGCAATTTGCTAAAAAACATCCCAAAGCATTCAGAATTTAAAAAGATGAATGTAAAATTTTACTTGTTTTAGAAGAAAAAAGAAAGAAAGCAAACAACAATTGTGCACAATAAACAACAATCTGTGTACAATTAAACCCATTAAATGATTTCAAGCAAATAAAATTTTTTTTACTGAAGTTAAAACAATCAATGCAACACAAGAATTAGATTGTTTGCATATAGAATCTTAACAAGAACAAAATATTAGTCAATGCAAAATTAAAACAGGAATAATTTATTTTTCTTTAAATTAAACAAAATTAGAATCAATTAGTTGTTTCAAAAATAGATATAGTGGAGAAAAATTTAGAATTTAATTATTTTTGTAGCGTGTTTTCCTCCTCTTAATTCTACTCTGGAATTTTTAATACATTATGTTATAAACACAAAACATATTCTTTTGTTTAACCGGTAATGAATTTTGGTGACAATACTGGCAAAAGCAGATGTCTAAAATTCAATTAATTTATTAAACTGTCCAACAAGAAACATTTTGTGTTTTCTTGGACAATTTTCTTGACACTTCTTGGATGCTACGTAGAGTATTCTCATATCTGGTTAAGATAAGAAACTATGAAGATATCCATTCTTCTGTACATAAAAATTGATTAATTAAATAGTACAATGACCATTAATCAGACAATTTTTTTAAGTCATGGTCTAAACAATGCATTATAGCATTTCCACATAATTCTTAATTATATTTTAAGTATAAAATAATCTGTCCTGACCATATTAGCCATTGTAAATAATCTTATTTCAGCAGTTTATTCAATGCTTCACTACAAAAAAAATGTAATAAATGATCCTGTCAACTTTCTACCTAAAAAAAAAAACTTTTAAAAAAACTATGAAAGAAAAATGAATTGAGAAAGGATCATATTTCTATATCTAGGTTGTCTCATGGTTTATAAATTAATGATAAAAAAATTCGATTTAAAGCAGAGTGTCTTCCATTAATTACTTTATTTTTTATGCAGTTTCATAATAAATAATAATTCTACTTTCTCACTCGATTAATTAAAGGATAATGGAGATTAGTTTAAATAAGGAAAGGGATACTTTCAATAACAATTTCAGCACTATCTTATGCAGAAAATTATTAAACTGTTATGACATTTGCTTAAAAATTATATCGGAATTGTTCTTATAATACAGGGGGGGCACAGATGATGGACCCGATTTTAAAAAATCATAGTCATCATCAGTCTTTAAAAAAAAGTGATATTATTTACTATTCTTGTTAGAAAGAAAAAACAGAAAAATTTTACTATCATTTACATATTTAAAACTTGTATTTTTTTTTATTACCGATCAGTTGATTGGCAAATTCAAAAGATTTAATCTTAAATTAGAAACTATGCAGTTTGGATTTTGTTCGCTAATGAACACCCGCACCCTAATTATATTTTGTAAAAGCACAATGTGTCGTAAAAAATGTCAAGAATATTGATTGCTCCTGATCATTATTCATATTTTTATAGCCAACTCCCGCCGCAACCCACGTCAAAGCACTCTACAAATCCAGATATCAATACAGGCCAGGATCATTCCCCAGCCCACCAGAAATTGATAATGAGGTAAGCAGGTTTTTCATAGTCACCATCAGTCTTTAAAAAAAAGTTATATTATTTACTATTCTTGTTAGATTAAAAAAAAAAAAAGAAAAATTTTACTATCATTTACATATTTAAAACTTGTATTTTTTTTATTACCGATATTTATTACTACATGTCTTGCATTATTATAATCTTTCACTTTCTCGTATACGAAGTATAGAAAAAGTAATGTAATGTAATCGTCAAAAAATTTGAACTCGATATTTTGACGAATCTCCATGTTTGAGATCTCTCTCAGCTCAAAAAAAACACATTTTTGAAGAATGTCCGTCTGTGACTAAGATAGAAACGCTTTGAGCTAGACGTTTGAAATTTGGCATACGGTCTTTACATCAAACTTACAAAGTTCTATCAAATTTTGAGTAAGGTCTGTTCGTAGAAAGTCCGTCTATCCGGCTGTTTGAATGCAAGTTCGTGAGATAACTACAAAACGAAGAGAGCTAGATAGATACGAATCAGCGCATTAACATTTATAGGGTAGAAATCTATCAAATTTTGAGCAAAATTCAGTAGAGGGTTGTCGTCTGTCAGTCTACACTTTTAGAGACATATAAACGAGATAACTCAGAAACCCAGTGATTTAAATATATCAAATTCGGTATGGAATTTTGTGACTACAGGTGTAGTTTTATGTCAAATTGTTGTTTCAAACGGTTGGGAAAAACTCATCTGAAAACCAAATTTGATTTTCTGATAATATTAACGGTGGGCTAGGGTTTAATCGCCAAAACACACGCCAAAGATCAAGCGAAAGATTCAGCAGAAATGTTAAATTCACTCCAAAAGTTATTATTTTGTAATTTCTGAACGCTAATGCCATACAAAGCGTTCAGAGATATAACATGGTAGTGAAAGCTTATAAGCCAGTTAACAGCTACTCTACACGAGTAGTTGCTTTTGTATAGTGGGCATGTAACTCGGCTGCTAACCACAAGGTTCTAGACTCGCTCAATTCAAACCGCCACAACATCTTTATTAGAAAATCTGCTAGAAAGTTCTGGGAGACCACACCCAAGGTTTTCTTTATGGTTTAATTCATAATTGAAGAAAAAGCAATATATCTTTTATTCCTTATTTTATGTTTAAAGCAAATGTAATGCTTATTTTATATCAAAATAAAAATGTCATAATTTATCCATTCTTATTTCTGGCAAAACTATAATTTACGGAAACATAAAATGTACAATTTATGCACATAACGTTATCAAACTGTATCTCGAGACATATTTGTCAAAATTAAATTATTATAAATCTGCATTTCAATTCACATTAGTTTTTACAAACCGCTATAAAACATTCTTTTTATTAAATTGTTAATTTTACATATTATTGATATATTGAAATCTTAACATCCAATGGACACACAATTAGAATTATCTAAACATATAATATCTCTATTTGTCTATGTTTGAAAAATATCTCAGAAATTCAAATTAATATTTACTAACGATAATAAGCAATCGCACGGATACAGCATTCGAAGTTTTGCTGTAAAATCAGAACTAGAACGACCCGTGCTCCCATCTAGTGTGGAATGGGAGAAATGGCAATGAGCAGTAAATGCAGAATTTCAGGGCGCCATCTAGTTCAGCAAAATGGATTAAAAAGGTAAAGGCAAACAATGGATTAAAAGGGGAAGAGTACTAAAATCCAACAGATATTTTGCGATTATTAAGGGAGAAAAGTAAGATGCTTTACAAGATCATAACTCTATAATTCAACTATCCATGGTGCTCAGATAAGAAAAGTTATTGAAAAGTTTCAATCCCTTAAAACGGACTCTATTTCAGTTCTTTTAAACATATGATAAAATATTAAAGAACTTATTTTCTTACAATATCTTTTATAAATTAAAATACTATAATTTAAAACCACACTGTTTTTGAACCAAATGAATCAATTTTTATGCAGCATAATATGAAACCAATTTAAAGCATTATTTGATATTCATTAAAACTGTACTTCATCACTGACATTTTGAAATATATTGTCTGTAATTGAAGCCTTCTGCTAATCCAAGATTTATTTTAGGATATAAATCAAAGGATTCAGAAATAATTTAATTTTTTTTCTTTTTTATCAAGGAGGACAAGATTTTTATCTTTGCTATATATATATATATATATATATATAGCCAGTTGTACGCCTCAATCAATGGCGTAGCTAAGGTAATTAAATGTTAACTCAATTTTTATAACCCGCCCTTCCAGTTGTCATCAATGTCTTTGCACATGTTTGACTTTTAAAAGATGACAAAAATTCACTGTTATTTTTATGGCGCCCTCTAAGACATTCAAGGGGGGCAATTATGCCCTTCTCTTATCCTTCGTTGCTACACCTGTGCCCTCAGTCAATTGATAGTCATGCATCTGTTTTCTATTTAACAATAATGTGACTTTTATAAAATAGCATGTGACATTCACTGAGGACAATTATGCCATTCTGCAATCCTTCGTTACTACGCCACTGCCCTCAGTCAGTTAATGGTCATGCTTCTGTTTTCTATTTAACAATAACATGATTTTTAAAAGATGACAAAAATTCACTGTTATTTTCATGGTGCCTTCTAAGACATTCAAGGGGGAAATTATGCCATCCCCCCATCCTTCGTTGCTACACCGCTGCCCTCAGTCAGCTGATAATCATGCATCTTTTTCTATTTAACAATAACTTTACTTTTAAAAAATGGCACAAATTCATGGCGCTCTCTGTGACATTCCCTGGGGGTAATTATGCCTTTCTGCGATCCTTCTTTTCTTCACCACTGCCAGTCAGTTGACAGTCTTGCATCTGTTTTCTATTTTGCAATAACATTTCTAATGCTCATTAAGCCTATATTTTTTTGCATAAGCCTGTGGTTCCCGGCTATCTGAACTTAATGACCACCAAAGAAATTGGATAAATGCTTTTATTTTCATACCAGCCTTTAAGATACTCACTTTGAGGAATTATGCCTTCCTAACATCCTTCTTTATTGCATTGCTCTCAGTCATTTTATAGTCATGCATCTATTTTCCATTCAGCAGAAACGTTTTTAAAGTTCATTGCGCCTATCTTTTCTGCGGAAGCCAGTGATGCCCGGCCCATTTCTCATCCTTCGTTGCTACACCACTGTCTTCAGTCAATTGATAGTCATGCATCTGTTTTCTACTAAGCAATGACATTTCTAATGCTCATTGCGACTTTGTCTTTTGCAGAAGCCCTTGGTGCCCGGCGATCTGAACTCGATGACCACCAAATTCCGAGACTGCGAGGTCCACATGCCGGAGGAAGAGAAGCATCGTGGATATTACCTGTGCGGTAAATGGTGGTTCAGCAGGTTCCCCACTCGCTCCAAGAGGATCGATGTCGTCTCCAGGATCTGCTTCCCCCTCGCCTTCGCCTTCTTCAACCTCCTCTACTGGACCACCTATCTGCTGAGGGAGGACAAGGACGAATAACCTTTCTTCTGCCCCTCCAACCCTGTTCTTTCGTACTGGAAGATAAGAATGGACACAATTTTTATACAACTTTCATTCAAAATATTCATAGAAATTGATCAGTGCAATCCCCCCCTAAAAATTAATGATTTATATCGATATCAAGTTAGAATAGTTCTTCTTCCAACCTGAAGAATTAATAGCAAAGATTTGGTGATGATTTTAAAGTATGTGACGATGTTCGGAATGAAATTTTTGAAAAGCATTCGAAGATAATTATACTTTTGAATACTTGCATAAGAAATAGTGAAAAAGCATCTCTGAAATCAAAATATAGCAGTTCAGGAACAAAAGTTTTTAAAAATGTGAAAAAAAGAACGTTTTTCGATTAAAAAAGAGGTATATAACAAAAATCTTCTAGTTTAGAGGTTTATCAAATGATTTGCTTAAAATTTTACAGATCGCTTAGGAAATATAGTATCTAGCTCCTGAACAAAAAAATAAGCTGTATATCTATTCATTCTTTAAATTATACGAAATTTTCAATTTTATTTTTTCACATTGTGAAATGCTAAAACAACTATAAAACATTTCTAAATGAATATGAATATATTACTTAAGCTCTAGTTCAGGAAATGCAGAACTTGTGGAGAATTTATCATATCAAATTTGAACAAAAAACAAAGGATTTTATTTTATGAGGTTTTTAGTAACAAAATTCTATCAAAGATTATAATGTGAGAAAAAGATGTAAAAAACATCAAAACGTATGTAAACGCGAATATAAAAATGTGTGTAACTTCTCAAAAAATAGGTTTAGAAACAAATTTTAACGGTTTTATAAAGAAAACTATTCAAATATAAAGAATATTCAATTTAAAAAATTCAAAATTTAGCAAAAGAATAGATTTTTCAACGTAGTCACCTACTTCAATATTCAAAGCGTTCCAACAAATGATATCCAAATGTTCACTAAAAAATTATAGAGAAAAATCATATGAAGAATGAGAAATTTCCATTTTATTTGAAGCAAACAAACTTTACAAATTTCTCCGTAGTGTTATAAGATTCGACGTCGGCTACAACTGTTGGCCCTCAGTTGTGAAAATAGTATTTAGTGTTTTTTCCAATTAATGATATTTAATGTGAGTTGTATTGCTGACTTTCAATCGCCCTAAATGTCTTTTGCAAATTAACGAGATTTGACCATTGTTGGCTCTCAGTTGCCCAAATGGGAATTGGTCTTTTTCTGGTTAATTAGATTTAATGTTAGTGTTATTGCTGGCTTTCGAATGACCGAAAAGGAGTTTTTTTGCAAATCAATGAGATTTGATCATTGTTGGCTATCGGTTGCCCAAATGTTAATTGGGTTTTTGGCCGGTTAATGAGACTTAATGTCAGTTGTATTGGCGGCTTTCGAAGGCCCAAAAAGTTATTTGCAAATTAATGAGATTTGATCAATGTTGGCTCTGAGTTGCTCAAATGGTATTTGGTTTTTGGCCAGTTAATGAGATTTATTGTCAATTTTATAGCTGGATTTCGATATCCCAAAAAGTCTTTTCTGATGTATCGGCTGCATCGTTGGTTGCCGATATTGCCCAAATTTTATTTGATCAATGTTGGCTCTCAGTGGCGCAAATGGTATTTGGTTTTTGGCCAGTTAATGAGATTTATTGTCACTTTTATAGCTGTATTTCGATATTCTAAAAAGTCTTTTGAAAATTATCAGCTGCATCATTGGTTGCCGCAGTTGCCCAAATGGTATTCAATCATTTGTCATCTGCGTTATATTATGTGTTACTAAATCCTCTCGTTTAGTTAATAAATAATCTAAATAACGAATTTTTCATTATTGCTACATCATTTTAATGAAGAATCTAGGAAAAAATAGTTCACAACGCGATGTATGGAAATCTGAGAAAGAAGGATCTATGGCCATTGTTTATAATTATAGTTATAATTATAGATATATATACTATCCACCTCCGCAGCTATCTATTACCATTGTGCAATAACAATTCTCATAGAGAAATTGAAAAAGGAAAATTTTAAATAGTCTCATGCTCAAGGTGGAAGGCTTTTATAATTATTCATATGTGATTCTTTCTGTTTAAAGTATTCTTTTGGATAACTTTAAACTAAACTTAATAACTTAAAACTAGTAAAAATGAATGATTTACATCAAATTTTTCTGACGCAGCTGTAAATGAAAATAGTGTTTTAATAGTGTTATTCCAGTTCTTTTTATCTTCAATTTGGTTAAAATTTGAATTGAAATCTACTTTCATGTGCCCTTGCATATCGGCAATTACAATTCACTTAAATTAAAAATCAAAATCGCTGACATGCTCAATATTATTGTGCATAGGGTTTCTAGAAGAACTACTACGCTTGGTTATAATATTGAAAAAAAACTCAAAGAGCCAATTAAAGTAGAAAATTAAGTTGAAATTTTGCTTCATTGGAGATGATGCATGCTGTTATTTTAGTTTAAAATGACCATTTTATTTCTGTCACTGAATTCAATTAATGTCGAAAACTGACAGAATACTATATCTCTTTTTTTATATATAATTTAATATTATATTCTTAAAATGGGCTTCACCCTTATCTTGTGATATTAAGTCAAATCTGAAAAGAAATCCTTTATTTTTTTATGGCTTAAAATATTTTAGGATGCAGATATTAAATATTTGATGAAATCAAATTAAATGAAAATATATTAAAAGGCTGGTCAATTTCATTCCTCAATGATATACATAATATCTTAATCTCTTATATTTAAACATTTGTTTTTAAAAAGAATATCTATCGTTTTAACAAATGAAATTTTACTTTAAATCCTTATCAATATTTTTGCCCACTATCTGGTAATTAATGACTTGTCCTCCATAAGTCAATTTGTTACTTCAATTTATCAAACGCATATTCATAAGTACTCTTCAAGTATCACAGTAAATTTCTAAAGGATTCTGCTATCTAAGAGTCTATAAATCTGTAATTTCATCAAATAACTTTCTTGAATTTTATTTCAACAGGCAAATGGGTCAACTCTTATCTCCTTGTACCAAAGAACCTCCCTGGAATTTTATTTCATTTCTTACGCTAGAAGAATCCAGTTTCTTTGTTCGGAACACAGATGACTTTACTGTTCCTTGATCTATTCTTTTGTTTGATGATGATTCCACAAACAGCAGCAAAATAATATATATATATGTTCAAACAGACTCTGTCCTAGACGAGACAGAACAAACTCTTCAGGCTGCTATTCATTATATGTATGAGCAACTGGCTGCTGTGGGAAATTATATATTTATATATATACATAAATACATATATACATACATACATATATAGCATACATATATATATTTGTCTTGTGAGAAGTGAAGTTTTTGTATCTGCATATGTTCGTATTTATATAAATGTATTTCGCTTGATTCGACTTGCTGGGAAATGTACCACTGTAAACAAGCGAGATGATATTATTCGCAGATAACTAAAGTTGGACTCAATTTGCATTCTTCTATTTAAAAAAGAATGTCTAATGCATCACAAAAATATAATTAATTTAGAATCTGAAAAAGTAATAATTCTTTCATTCAAATATAATCTATGGTGTAATGCTGGCTGTTTATGAAATTCAAATTCAATTTCAGGACACACAAAAAAAATCGAGTAGGGAAATTCAATTAGTAAAATGAATAATTTATTTCACCTTTATGAGTTGAAGAATATAAAAAAAAACAATTCCATCATAAAATTCAGTTAAAAAATTAAATTATTTAATTTCCGATTATGAGTTGAAGTATATCTAAAGAACAATTCAATCAGAAAATTCAATTAGAAAAAAAAATATTTTTCCATTATGAGTTGAAGTATATAAAAAGAATTATTCAATCAGAAAATTCAGTTAGAAAAATAAATTATTTAATTCCCGATTGTGAGTTGAAGTATATAAAAAAAAGGATTCAATCAAAAAATTCAGTTAGAAAAATAAATTATTTAATTCTCTATTATGAGTTGAGGTATATAAAAAGTGTGATTCAATAAGTAGATTAAATACTTTATATCCACGTTATAAGTTTAAATATATAAAATAATAATTTAGAATAATTCATCAGAAAGTTGGGTAAGCCGCTCTATAAGTGTTCCGTTGGATAAGAAAGAAAGGCTGTAAAATTCACCAAGAAAGAAATATAATAATTTTGTTAAAACATATCTCATGGCATAAATTTGATTGTTCTTTATTCCGTTTTAAATTCTTTCTTGAGTAAAAGCTTTTATTCAATTATACAAAATTAAATGGGAAAATGCTAGAAGAGAATTCATTATTCTTTAGTTAAACCGAATACGCAGCATTCATTTGTCAGTTCTCTGCTATCCATTGTGCTAATAAATTATTAAAAATCTATTTATTAAAATAAAATAAATTTTTAACGAGACAGTGAAGTTAGCTTTCATTTTAGCAGAAAATAAATTGGAACATTTATGTTAAATAAAGATTTTGATTTCGAAAAAATATCGCTCAGTTCATAAATTCAGAGAAGTTTTCATAACACGCGACATTTGTGAATTGTAACTGTACCTTTATGACTATGATTTATAAATATCTTGTGTCGCTGAATTCGATTTACTTTTGACAGATTTGAAATTAATTTTTTATACACAAATAAATATTCCACTTTTTAATAGTTGTATGAAACATAAATCAACAACAGGAGTATTATTCTAAATAATTTCATTGCTTTTGTTCTTATTGTTTTTCAACAAAAAGTACATTCTGGAGATAATTAATTCATAGAAGAAATAATTTCGAAGAGCGAGACCAGCTGCTTTTCAAGCCAGCTGGAAAAATGCATCTCGAGTCCAACACACTTCTGAAGCTCGAACGCGATGGCACGAGAATTCTTTTTTTTTTTTTCTGTAACCGTAACCGTGTAGCGCGAGCGAACAGAATGAACTTTTTTTGCGAAATAACTATTGTGCTATATGTGGATAACTTGTGCTCTCTACGTCGACACTGTGCACGTTGTGTCGAATTTGGTTTATTCGTGAAATAACTGAAACGCTGTCTAATCCAAGACAAAAATAAATTCTGGTTCTCTTGCGTGCTTGACATCTCTCAATGTTCATCTGCTTGGAACTATTATCTGTCATATCATCTCACCCCCTCCCCTTCAGCTAATCTCTATTTTATTACACCTAATCTTCCGTTCGCCATTCTGAAGTGTCAGGACGAAATCTTGCTAAGTCGGGTATATGGACTGGAATAAATACTGGGAAGCTATTTCATATAGGTTATCTTTGTATACTAGAGCATTAGTGTTAGTTCTGAACTTGAATACTAGTATAGATCTGCATCGAAAATCCAGATAACATAACCACGAGATAAAAGAAATTGCAAATATTTGATCGCAAATGCCTAACTGCATGTCAGACGTAAGGTCTTGCATACGATCTTAAAAATTAAGCCTGTTTTGGAATCAAAGATATTTCGGCGAAATTGTTCCAAACACTGTCACAAAATGCTCAGTAATTAGGATTGCCAGACGAAAAAAATGAATTGTACAAAAGTTGATTTGAAAATGAACTTATAGAAATGAATGATGTATGAAACTCCCAGAAAAAAATCTTTCGTTAATCAACATTAAGGTTCCATGGTTCAGAAGCAATATTTCGAATGTGTTAACTTTGTATATCTAAAATTTTATGATTTTGTCATCCTTACAAATGGTAATGAGAGTAAAAACTTGGCGACATTTTATATAAATATACAGTTTTTTTTATATCTTTTCGAGGAAAAACTAAAGCAAATAGGTACCCCGAAATATGGCAAGGAAACGTGAAATGAATTAAATGGTCTGCTGCAATAATCAGATAAGTTGTGCTTTAGGAAAACTATCAGCCTTATGTTGGCGTATCCCAAACTGTAATTCTTCTGCTATAAAGGAAAGAGGACAATTAATAAATTACCTTCTTTCAGAAAATGATACTCCAAAATTGAGAATTTGATACAGAATTACTAAATTTTTATCCTCATACAAAATTTAAATAATAAAAGAGAGAATTAGAGTAAAAGTAAAAATTCTCTCTGTAGGTTTCAATGTAAAAATTCGGTTTTATCCTTTATATTTCCGTTACACTATGTTTCATTGTTTTATTCTTTACATAAAACCTTCATGTTCAAAACTTATAGAGAACAATTATGTGCTTTTTTTATTATTATTTATCAAAGTTTTCTTTTATAACTGTCCAACATTTCAGTTCTTGAGTAAATAAGAACGAATAACACTTTTGACTAATTGGAGTACATCCAGTTAAATTTATAATTCCATTTTCAGTAAAACAAATTTTTAAATTTTCTAAAGAAGAATAGTTGTTGATAGAACACTTTTCTTTCTTTCTTTTTTTTTTCTTATCTAATTCTTAATCCCATTTATTGAAACCTTAGCATCGTAAATTCATATAAAACCATTTTTCAGTTAAAAGATTAGTATTTCCCCCTTACCAAACAGTCTGGATTTTCGACGCTGTATAATGTAGATTTTAGAAAATAGAGTTTTTAGATAATAGTTATCCATACATTCATGTTCTAATTCACAACAAAAAATGGTACAAGGATTTGCAGGATTTTTAAGAATTTTTTTAAAGAAAATGATAAGTAAATATATAACCCATTTGGTAATATGAAAGTCTTACTATACCGATTTCCTTTTCCCGTAACATCAAGAACTTTCTTGAATTTTAACTTTTTCTTTATTTTGATTCAATAACAAGAATGAGATGAAGATAAATAGAAAGACTGAGACCAAATTTTTTAGATCCTTGAGGAATATTATCAAATTCTCTAACATTGAAAATTAAGTAGAAAATTTTTTACTAGATTTACTGATTTCTTATGATTTACTTTTCTTTTCATCGTCGGGACTCAGAATTTTAAAGTAAAAATGAAATAGTAAAGTATGATTAAAAATAAAATTTTTCAGCCATTATCCAAAATTGAAATCAAAATCATCAAGATGCTGTTTCTCATATTTTGATATTCATTCTATTTTAAATGTTTTTCATTTCTCGAGTGCATTAATTTGAGAGGGTTCTTTCATTTAAAAAAAATAGAACTTTTTGTTCCCAATAAATTTATTCAAATTAAAGGGCATTTTTCTATATATATATAATAAAGCAATTTGTCCGTAAAATTATAATGGGATTTATAGCTCCAAGAGTTCCCAAACAAACAAAATATAGAAATGATATGGTTTGTATATGATGTAAATGAGCCATTCGTGTCAAAGAAGATGGAAATCATGGAATGGAGGGAAATTTCGATTTCTCCAAAATTTCTTTACAACTAAAGATCTAACAATAATTGATCAAATTAGGTGTTACCGCCGGATCTTAATAACAATCTTTTGCTATGAAAGTTTAGCAGCAATTTCTAAAAAATTAAGGACTAAAAAGTAATTGCCAACCTGCGACTACTATTTCATTTAAATTTGAGACACCTTGGTGAAATTATTTCCTTATTTGCACTGCATGAAATAACATTCCAAAGGATTTTGGGCACTTGATGAGCGCGCAGCTACTTCCGAGAAGATGGCATGGCATGAACAACTTCTCTTTGGTCATTTTTTCAACAATATTTTTAAGTTGGCCACTCCATTACGAATTTCATTATGAAACAGGAATCTCTATAAAATATGCGATTATGTTCAAGATGTAAGAGCACTACAATTTCAAATTTTCAGAACAATGGTCCGTGAATTTTCCTCTGCACCACCCCATCTATGGCTGGGTGTAAATCACTTGACTGTCTGGGCACACATTAGGCAACTTCTCAACATTTCCGAACTCTTTGAAATGCGCTTTCATGCAATGAAAATACTCTCTCTCTCTCTTTTTTTCAGTTATTAAACCTCTACACAAATGCGCATGGGCCAGTAAGTTTTGATTTCACAATAATAAAGATAAAATGAATGATGGAGAAGGAGATATTTTCATTATATAATTGCATTCAAGAAATTATATATGATTCAGATTAATACGATTCAGAAGAAAAAAAATATCAACACCTGAAAGAGTTACTAAAAGGAAAAAGACGCGTAATAAAGAACTAAAAAAACATCTTTACTCATCGCATATCAACCCTCGTCTGAGTAAATTGTTCTAAAAAAAACGCTCGGTTTCCTTAAATGAACACTATCATAATTGTATTTTGCCTTGCTTTGGAACTTTAGGGATGAAAATCCTTTCTTTTGGTGCATTCTGAATTTCATTATTTTTTAAATACTGTGATTTTTATGTAATGTGAGGGAGTTTTATTGTAATTATTGGATAAACAGAACAATGAAAATTTCGTTGCTTTATATTATAATATCGAAGATGAAAAGTCAAATAGTTATGTTTCATAGAAATGTTTTGTACAAAATTATCAGATACTGAAAGAAGGCTGTATAAATCACGAAAGAGTTATCTATTTATTAAAATGTACATTAGAATACTTTCCGTAAGTTTAGAATATTAAGATATTGAAAAAAGTAAAAAATAAGAATCTATTCTGTTAATTATTTTTCTAAATATTTCTACCATTCAAAAACAATTTGACTCCATTCACGTTTCATATATATTTTTCCAAATAAAAAAAGCATTCTGAGATATGGAAAGAAACTGATTGGTCTAACTTTATTTTAGATACTTTTTTAAATTAAAAAACTCAGTATTTTCAGTATTTAATATCTATTTCTTATTTATAAATTCCTCTTACCACTCGTACTTGTATTTTATGTCGAATATTTTTCAAAAATTTTTTATAATTTAAGCTTATCGTAAACATCTTCTTTTAAATAACTTTTCAGTTCAGTTTCAGTTCAAATGAAAAAAATCGGTTATTTATTTTCAGCACAAAATTTTGACTGACCATTAAACGCAAATTAATCTACAGTGACATAAACAGTAAACATAGAATAGAATTTTCATAATATTTTAACAAATACGTGCAATCATTTCTATATAGAAATCATGTAATTTTTAGTCCCAGTATTTACGATGCCTCAAAGTAAAGTCACGATTGTTTTTAAAGACGAAAGAATGGTATTCTTTACTTTGAAGTGCTTTTTGCATCTTAAAGTGAACAAAATTCGCTTATGTATATATGAATATCAAACCTATATCCGAGCTTGTATTTTATACTGTAGGCTATGTAAGACTATGTGACTCGTAGCTTCAGAAAACACAAAAGACAAAAATATGTAAAACTTCTGTATCAGTTGGTAAAATAATGATTACGTGGTAATAATCTTTCAAGAAAAATCAATGCCATCATATTTTTATAATCAGTTAATAAGTTAAATGTTCTTTATATTATTGTTTTATTTTAGTTCCGAATATTATATTTAGAATTCTTAATCTGGTATTAATATTGTTCATTGTACTTTTTTCGAATGTTTTATTGCATATTTATTTAATTTAAAATTATGACACTATTCTTTTTATTTAATAAATATATAATTCACTATAAAATATTACTGAGAAATGTAAATACTTTCAAAGTAATAGGAATTAACAGAAAATTTATGTCCTATAACTTTTAATTAAACAAGCACTCATAATGCTCTTTAATTTTGAAATTTACTTTGTTTTATTATTAAAATGGAATCTACTGCATATATTCAAATTTTTGAGAGAATGAATTCAAATTTAACATATTTACAGCAGCCGATAAAATGATATATTTAATATATTAAATGAAAAAAATAATGGCTTGTTTTAATATATATTCATTTTTTATGTGAAAAACGGAACAAGTTATCTTTAAAAAATAATAATTTTACTCCCTGAAGTAAATGAAAATAAAATTAAATAGAATTACTAGCTGGATAAAATTTGAACAAATTTCTTGTTTAATATAATTTATTATCAAAAATCGTCTGCCGGTGGTTTATTTACATTCGAATGCAGGAAACATTTTCAGAAACAATTCTGATTTTGAATCCAAAAAATTGCAGCCTTTTTTTTTTTTAATTTTTTTTTTTTTTAATTTTTTTAACTGGTGTTTTTTTTTTAACTCACCAATCTCACTTTTTTAAAATTTAGAAAAACATTTTGAAAAGAATGTATCGGAAATACATTAAAAATTAAACAGAATGCCAATAAATTTTTGCTATAGGATTTTCATTTAAAAAAAACCCACAGCAATTACTTTACTAACTTTTACAAAAGTTGTTTTCAAATGAAGATGCTTTCAGTTTCAGAGAAAATCCTTTATTCTTTCTTTTACATCATTTCTTTTAAAGACGAAATTACTTTATACATTTTACTGTCGGTCATCCCTACAAGATATGCAGTTCGGAAAATAAGTGCATATTCATACTTTAAATCTGAAGTAGCTTGTGTTTATCAGTAATGTAAGCGAGTTGACATTCCAAAGTGGTGACAAATGCTGCATCTAAATTTGTCCGACAGATGTGGAAAAAATTGTTCAAAATTTATCAATACAGAATATCAGTGTACTTGTATAAAATAAAGTGAATGTAGCTGAAGTGTCTTGTATTTTTATTTCTCATATATACAGGGTGATTATAATTAAACTTCCCCTGTAAATTGCATCCTACAACGTAAACGGTTGAACGGATTGCAGCGAAATTTTGTATATAGGCTATACACAAGATGCGCTCAAGGAATTTCGAAAGAAAATTTTAGTTCCAAAATGTCCACCAGGATAGCGACTTTTCCGGAAAAACATTAGTTTTAGCAACCAAAACGGAATTCAAAAGCAATATGAATATTTATTGACTAGTTTCTGATCATCTTGTCATCGAACTAAAATAAATAAAGGTAAGGAAAAAATAACAGTACGCTGTTTGAGAAAAACAGTTGAGCTTGCAAAAACAAGAACAGATTAGGACGAAATGGCACAAGAGGAGCAACTGTTAATCGTGTCCAGGATGATGTAGGGAAAGGGACTCCATGTGACCTCCCTCACAAACCTGCAAAATTTCAAGTCGATGGACAGTGCGTTCAACAGCAGATCGTAACTGATCAGTTGTGATGCTTTGCACATGAAGCGTTGTGGAGTTCTTAAGGTCATTCAATGTTGCAACACCGTCAGAACAAGATACCGTCATCATTACAGGCGGAAACATCAACGATTGCAAACGTTTCTTATCCTAACCTGTTTTGTATAAAGCTTCCTCTTCTTCGCAAGCATGCAAATCTTGACATTTTTTCCTTGGAATTGACATCTTTTCCCCATTTAACATTTTATTACTCATAATTCTTGTTCTGGATTGTTAATGCTATTTATGCATTCCGTTTTGGGGTTTTATTGTGTTAAATGTAATGCTTTTCTGGAAAAGACGCCCTCTAGTGGATATTTTGGAACTAAAATGTGTGTGTGTGTGTGTGTGTGTGTGTGTGTGTGTGTGTGTGTGTGTTCGAAATTCCGTGAGCGCATCTCGTTTATAGCCTATATGTCAAATTTCACTGTAATCCATTCATCCGTTTGCGTTGTAGAATGCTGTTTATAGATGAAGTTTAATTATAACCACCCTGTACATTCCGCATCTGCAAATATCTTCCGAATAAACTGTCACTCAAAATGAAAGATTTATGCATCAGTTACTGAATGAAACCTGTATAAACGATCTCTTATTAATTATCTCTTATTAATCTCTTATTAATAACGATCTCTTTCTTGCTATACTGTCTAATAAACGCATTTGTATGTAATTAATTGCACACTATTGGTGAACAACAATTACGAAAGACCCAATTAGAGTGCAATCCTTGGCGATTTTTTGATAATCGTTAGGGTGCAGTTAATATAAAAGTAAAGGAAGACAGTGTGTATTTTGGAAAATTTTTCCTTTCTGACTCATTAAAATCAAAATTTAGCACTAAACTACAACTGTACTCACATAATTACATACTAAATTTCATATGTTTAAGTCTTTGCGTTCACATGCTTGTGAAACTACAAACTGAAAGATAATTAATCTCTTGACAAATTATATACATATTTGCATTTAAAATGTTAAAATCTGTGTAACAAATTTATCCATCTAGCTCTTTTCATTTTAAAGTTTTCATGCTAACTTATATTCGGGAGGACGGAATTCCTCAGAAATGGATCTCATTCCGAATGTGATAAAAATCTACGAATTTCGTGTAGAGAGTACATACCAAATTTCATCTGTCTAGCTCAAAGAGTTTTTGAGTTATTGTGTTCATATATCGATATAATTCCAGAAATGTGTTATTCAGGCTCAGGGAAAGTTGAATCAAAATCTCGATTTCGTACTTTTTGACGATTATAATTATTTCTTTTCGTTCACTTCTTATAAATATGAAAGTAAAATTATAGATGATTCTATTCAGTAACCAAAACCTCGCAGTATGCTAATGTTTCAGACTAAATTCGTCTACTTAAATTTTTAAATTTTCATTTAGTTAAGTAGCAGAGAAAATGTGCTCACAGAAAATGTATTTTTGTCATGGAAATAGGCAGATATTATATAAATCTAGTAACTAAAACAATGAAAATATTGTTCAGAAGTATATTGGAGAATTTATTAAACGAAGAGAAAAATTATACAGATATGAAGTTTCAGATAAGGGTATTTTTGGGATAATTTAAATCGATATAAAAACAATTTTAAAGCGATAATATGCTATGGAGTTACTAAGTAAAAAATTGAGTGTTTCTCTCATCCATTAGCCACCACGTAGCTGTTCCGGCTTCTCAGTCAAAAGAAATGAAGTGAAAGAAGAGGAGCAGCTGCATGGACCAACGGCAAATACCCGAGAATGTCTTGGTGGGATCTCCAACGGGAACGCAGAGTTTTAAATTTTAATTTTAGTTACACACGTGTAAATAGTCATTACTTTCTAGTTATAATATTTTAAAAAATCATATTCAGAAATGCAGTTAAATCACGCACACTAAGATGCGCGACAATTTCAGTTTATTTTTAATTAAAATTATAAAAAGGTGATCACCCATGAAATAAAACAGGACAAATTTGGTAATTCTAAACCCAAACATTAAAGATCATTATATACGACGCAATTTATAAATGATATACCAACCTATAAACAATATCTTGCTAAAATACAGGTGTCGCGACTTTAACAGATATTCATATCATTCATCACGTAATTAAAATACATATATTTTACTTTAAAAAAATTTAAAAGTTCTAAAAAGTTTATAATATTAAATGAAACAACTCAATTTTGTATTTAAACGATTTTTTGTAATGGAAAAGAAGATTTATGTTTTTTATGTGAAAGGCAACAGTGTGAATAAACAAAAGAATTGGATGGTCGAGTTCTGTTTGGCTGTGATTTTATTTTAACTAACCCGTTTTATTATAATTTGGACAAAGATTACACTTGAAAAAAGTATTACACGAATATTTCATTGTAGAAAAAAATTTCAGAACACAGATTAATTTATACAGATGAGAAATTTTATCTTTTATCAGATCTTATCACTTATCTTTTAAGGCTTTTTGAATACTAATGGAATGATTATATATTTGCATAAGGCTGTATATTTGTGCATTTTGACTAATCACAGCTAACTACAATTTCTTTTACAAATTTCGCTACTCTTATTATACGAATCTTACTCATTTATCAATAATTATCCACGAAGACAAAATAAAATTTGGAATGAAAATTAAAATTCCTGTCATTTTTTTTTACGACTAATGTACTTAAGCGTCTGCTCAAAATGCAATTGGCGCCTAAAAATTAGAACTTTTTTAATAAACTGTGTTGTTAGACAAAAGAAGTAGCTGATTAAGGGCCCTGGTAAGATTTAATCTATTTGGACCAGAAAGGTCATAAACTCTATATTACAGGTAGCACAATATGTTTTGAAATACAGTGCGCGAAAAAAGTATAAGGACAACATGTAATTGCATGAAAATATGCTTTATTTCCATTTCACCTAAGTGAACTTTTTATATTTCTTACTTCTGCTGCATAGTTTTGTGATAACACTTATACCACATAAAAAACATAATTTAGCTTCAAACTATTGATTTTACAAAATTTAACATTAAAGGAAATACGGAAAAAATTATAAGGACATGTAAAATACTTAAAAAATGTTTCAATAATCAAGAAAGCTACCTTTTTTGTCAATCACTTGAATGAGCCGAGAGGTCATAGATACTGAAAGATCTTTTAAAATGTTCTCAGATATTTTTTCCCAAGCGTCTTTGATAGCGACGACAAGATCTTGAGTACATTGATACTGTGTGCCGTTTTTATAAACTTTTCGGGCTAGAAGTCCCCATAAGTTTTCGATTGGATTAAGATCGGGACTTCTCGCCGGCCAATCAAGTAAATTTACAGAATTAGCTTCAAACCAGAGTTTTGCCCTCGTAGAAACGTGTATCGAAGCATTATCCTGCTGAAAAATATAGTCCCCTGAAGTAATTAGTGGCGCTTCAGGTAACAAACTTTCTCCTAACATATCAAAATACCTGTCCGAATTCATTTTACGGTTGATAAATACAATTGGAGTGGTTCCATTTGCAGCAAAAGCGCCCCATACCATAACCGAACCACCACCATATCGACGCCTGGAAAACATTTCCTTAGTCTTCCGCAGATTATACCAAAAATAACAAAAACCATCAGGTCCATCAATATTGAACTTTTTTTAATTACATCAGCCCACTTTTGACCAAGAGAAATGTATTTTTTGGCAAAGTAAACTCATTTTTTCTTATGATGATTTGTAATAGGGGGGCGTGATACTAATTTCCCATAAGAAACTTGAGGATGTTTACTCAAAACATTTTGAACGGTCCTTGTTGAGCGTGGTAAACTGAAATTTTGTCTAACTTCATTTGCGGTTTCTCTTTTCTCGCAAGCTCTCCTTACAATCATTCTTTTTTGTCGACGAGTGAGAATTTCTGGTCTCCCAGTTCGCTTTTTCATACCATACATCCCAGGATTTTTTAGAAAATTATAAACCACCGTTTTAGATCTCTTGATTCTTTTTGAAATTTCCCATTCACTTAATCCACATTCTCGAAAAGCAACAATTTTTCCTTTTTCAGAGTCAGAAAGTTGAGTTCCTTTGGGCATCGTTTAAAAATTCTCACTGAAAGTCGCCGAGTGGGAAATTCTTTTCGCAAATGAATCTTTTAACTCGGAATTGTCATTTTATGCTTTCAGATATGCAAATTTTTAAATAATTACTGAAGAAAAAGCAATGTCCTTATACTTTTTTCTGCTTTCATTTAGGTTTAAAAATCAAAATTTAAATTTTATGAGATTTTAAATTGAAAATTTTAATTACTTTAAGCATAAAATATTTTAGTTTTACTTCTATTTTTGCTGCAAAAATTTGCATACGATTCTGTAAACAATGCTTCTAGATTTGGCGATTTTTCGCGTGTCCCTTTAATTTTTTCGGGCACTGTATTGGGAGATTTTATATTATGTATATTATTCAATTATCAAAAACATTATACAATATTGCGAATATTGTTTTATATAGTACAATATTGTGCAATATATGTGGGCCACTGGGGATTAAAGGCCAGCACTCAATTTAAATTTTTAAATATAAAAATTCTGCCACCTGATGATAGCTAAAAATTTCTTATCCTTTCATTCAATTACAACGAATGAAATAGTGATCCAATGACATCAGGGTTGGCAAAAGAATACTTTAAAAATAACATTTATTAGAACAAACACACGTTTGTGATATTTGCAGTTCCAAAATTTCCATTTTACAAAGTGGAATTCATCCTATTACATCTACAGTGTTTCTTATGCAGCCTACATAGCATAGTAAAGATTAGCACATATATCCTGCTAGCAATCGATAGATCTACATATTAGCTGAGGTTATGTTATAGGCAACCGGCGTCCTGGCATAAGGTTACCGCGTCTTCCTCGTGATCTGAGCGCTATGGGTTCGAGTCCCGGCTTGGGCATCGTTATTTTTCATCTGTTCGATGTGTGAATGTGGCCCCCTGTAAAACGGGTTGTGCAAGCGAATGTGATGCGTGAGTAGCTAAAACATACTCTTGGCACTAGTTGGCGCTACTAAAAAACAAGAGACGCACCCTCGGTTTAAAATCGCTGCCTTCGTCAACGAGATTTTACATAGCAAGTTCCATTAGAATCAATAACAATATTATATGTAAAATCATACGAGTCCAATTAGATATGAAATGGCTCGCTTGAAGCATGTCTATAGAGAATGAACGCTTAGAATTTCATAGTAAAAGCTACGAGAAATTAAATGAAGTTAAAATGTAATACAAGTTAATTCGTAACTTAAGTGCAGAAATTCCTAACAAATTGTAATCGGATTAATATACAGACAAATTTGCAAGATAATTTTTTTGCAATAGAACTCCAAATACGTTACCCTATTTTATATTCTGTTAGCATTCTACATATTTACATTCAGTCCCACAATTAAGGTAACATTTTAAAGCTGTTACATAATCAGGGCCGAAAATCTGAGAGTTGAGACGGATGCTATGCACTGCGCCCCAAGATTGAGAGGGCCCCTATATGATCAAGAACTAAAATAATGTTCTGAACGGTAATAGTAGGGCGGAAAGAAAAGAGGATGAATTTTAAGTGGAACGATAGACAGGTTTTGAAATATACGAAGTTTATAGATTTATTACAATTTAGTGCAAATGTGCAACATATTATAAACATAAAGTACCGTCATTTACCTCACTTACTAGGTTAAATTCCATATATTGCTTTGATAATCCATATTATAAAATGTTTAATATTGTTGTATCTAATCATGACCATGCCAAGGAAATGTCCCTTTGGGTGTCAAGACTCGGTTTCAAAAAAAATCAACAGAAAAGAAAGAAAAGCTAAATTTAAAAAAGTCCTTATTATATCAAGGTTTTTTTTTCTGTGAAGTAATTCTGGCAATGACATTTCTTCGACTTTGGAAGTTACAATTGAAATTTCAATTGGCGAAGAAAGTTCCAAACAAACTATTATAACAAACGTTTATATTGCTTATTTTCTGCATCTAAAAAAAGACTGAAAATTCTGCAAAAGCATTTAAACATTGCTCTTAAACCATTATGCGACACTCATTGGGAAGCCAAAGTAGATACGGTTAAAACAGTGTATAAACAATTTGAACAAATATGTAATGCCCTAGAACAATTTGTTGATGCAAATAACAATAATACAAAGGTATCACAAGCTAAAAGCCTATCGGATTCAATACAAGAAGTGACATTTATTTTATGTTCAATAGTATGGTTCACAATATTGTCCAAAATTAGCATTAACAATAAACCATTTCAAGTAAAAACAATTGTTCTCGATTTGGCTTTTAATTTAGTCAATAAAATTAAAATTGAAATCCAAAATTTAAGAACAAAATGTATCTTTTCTTTCTTTCTTTTAGACTAAGCAAAAGCGATAGGACGTAATTTGAATCTTTCAGAACATTTTCCTGTAAAACGAATTCGAAAAAAGAGAAAAATTGTATTTCGAAACAGCAGATGAAATTACAGAAAACTCGGTTAAGGAATTTAGATGTTATTTTGTAACACTGTAATTGATACTATTATTGTGCAGATAGAAGATAGGTTTAAAATTATTTCAAAATAATCACTGATATAAAAATTTGTGATACAAATAACGCTCAACACATATTGTAATATATATTAATAGATATAATGATTTATTTCCAAATGTATTAACTGTATTAAAACTTTTCTTTGCATTGCCATAAATACTGAGCGCTCTTTCAGTAAATTAAAATTAATAAAAAATTTCTTCGGGCAAGCATGTTTGCATCACGCTTAAATACACTTGTTATATTAAGCATCAAAAAAGAAATTGCAAAAAAAAAAATGTAATTTTCCTGAAATAATTAATGGCAAAACAAAATCATGCATTAAATAAACATGCAATAGTAATGTGTTCGTATTTGGGCCCAAAATGATCTTTTGCACCCGAGCCCCTTCATAGAGAAGGCCGGCTCTATACATTATTCACATTTTAAAACAAACACATTGTTACAATTATTGTTGCAACTAATATTTCCACTTGCTTATTTAGTCACTTTCTTCTTCTTCAAATATATGTAAATTTCAAGCAAATTTTTATAAATACACTTTCTAAAAAATACATTTTAATCTTTAAATTCTCAAAAAGAATCACAAAAATTTGTTAGAACACTTACCAAAACAAAAAAAAAATACGATCGCTTTCTTTTACATCAAACGTTTTTAACCATTTAAATACACTATCGTACTTTCTTATGATTAGGAAGGGTTTTCATTTAAGAATTTGAAATAAATAATAGAATTTCTCTCAAAACTCCATAATTAAATCGAATGTCTGAAAAAAAGGAAAATTCTTCAAATAGAACTAGATGACAGAATAAATTGTAAATGTGTGACAAATATTAAGATTCCCAACCATTTTTTTTTAATTTGAAAACTGTTGACACTTAATCTAAATTAAACTATTTTATCAAAATTGTGGATTTTGTGCATACATTTTCTTCTTCCAAGAATATTAACTAGACAGGACCAATAAATAGATTTGAAATTATATCAAAGTTTCTTTAAATAATTCTATAGTAGATGCACTACACCGTTTATAGATATAATACTCGCATGATCAGTAAAATCCAAAATGCTTTCAAAATAATGCCATTCATTAAAAATTCAAAAACAGTAGAAAAAACAGACCACACAATATCATTCGTTCAGTTAGAAACAGGAAAAATTCAGTATAATATACAGGATTGAAAAGCATTCTGAATCAGCGAGTTATAGAGCCTTCGATTAATAAACTTTTAACATGAATAATGTTCATCAAAAGATTCGACATGGTGTTAATCTAATCTTCTTACGGGTCGAAGGTTTTGCAGAATTTTTGGTTCTTTTTAATTGTCGTTGTCCTCGTGCTATATGCCTTCATCTCTTCAATTCATCCATGCATGACAAATAGTTCCTTCTGTAGTATTTTTAGTTGCCTTTCCAATTTACGTCAACACTTCATAATCTTCTTTGGGAAGACATGCAGACTTTTCAATGAATCAATGTTGGCTTCATTGGATCTAAAAAACGTCCATGCCGAACTACCTGGATATTGAAACTGATCACTACAAGCGAATTGTTGATCACTAGAACCGGGGGATTTTATATGTATTTAATTTAGATACAGAAGATCTATTCCTCACTACTTTGGTCAGTATAACCGTTTAATTATTATATTTGTGGATATGAGTGAAATGAGAAGTTATGAAGCGCTTTGTATGTGTGTGTGTGTGAGTAAGAGAGTAGAAAACTAGAAAAGGGTTTAAAATTACATGAAATAATATTTTGAAGGCCGAAATTGAGTTCTGAATTCCAACTTTTTATTTAATTACTCGAAAACTGATGACATCAGCGTTGTCTCAGGTTCTGAAGTGAAGGGATAAAAATTTCTGTCACTTTTGATCTTGCGTATATATATATATATATATATATATATA
>JAPMOR010110879.1:195592-217146 GCA_026543865.1 Argiope aurantia | reverse complement strand
ATATAGATATATATATATATAATGTAATTCGAATCTTGTCGGCTAAATAATATGTAACATATTTAAGTAGAATGCAGGTTCGAAGACACAGACGAGACTTTGTATTTTTAATTTCGTTTTAATATCCATTTCGGGAAAGCATAATTAACAAGAAGACGCAGCGCGGCACAAACACAGAAGTAAGAAGAAGACAAAAAAGGGAGAGCAAAAAAGGGACGAACAAATGATCGCTAGTAGGCTTGTTTATACATCTGAAAGATGACATCGATTGAAATTTCGCGCTTCCCGCATAAGTGTGGCGCTAGTAGCGCCACTCAGAATTTACTTATCAGGTTTGCTTTAAATGCGTGCTGTAAAGTTCGTTAGCGTTATTTATATTTGAAATCTGACGTATTGAGTTGATGTTAGCCAAGAATGCCTTTATGAAGACGAAGACGCCATTATCAACAGCTCACCAAGTTTGACGGAGGTCGTGTAATAGGGCTACGAGAAGGTGGATTTTCTTCCCGCGATATTGCAGAAAGACTTGGCCGGAATGTATCCATTGAGAATGATTGTTGGGAGCAGTAGTCAAGGGATGGTACTGCCTCAAGAAATTCGGGTTCTGGGCCGCCACGTGGCACTACTGAAAGAGAAGACCACTATATTCGGCGTACGGCTGCGGCGCGTTGTATACTGCGTCTGTGGTAGAAATTCGAACTGCAGTTGGTACCACAGTGATACAAAGAACTGTTAGAAATCGGTTACTTCAAGAACAGCTCCGAACCAGGCGCCCTGTAGCGTGCATTCCACTGACTCCAAGTCATTGCCGTTTGTGATGCCAGTAGTGTCAAGCCAGAGCTCATTGTAAGAAGGAGTGGAGATCTGTTATGCTTTCTGATGAAAGCAGGTTCTGCCTTGGTGCCAGTTATGGTCATGTGTTGGTCAGGAGGAAGCCAGGGGAACACTTGCAATCAAACTGTCTGCAGCCTAGACACACTGTGCCTATTCCTATGACAGCAGGAGCACTCTCGTAGTTATCCCAAACACACTGACTGCAAATTTGTACTGGTAATTTAACCTATTGTGCTGCCATTCATGAACAGCATTCAAGGTGCAATTTTCCAACAGGATAACGATCACACTCGCACCTCTTTTGTAATGCAACGTGCTCTACAGAGTGTCTACATATTATCTTGTCCTGCAAGATCACCAGATCTGTCTCCAATTGAACATGTATCATTAGACGACAACTCCAATCCACACCCAGCATTGACGGTCCTAGTATTGACAGAACAAGTACAGTAAACATAGAATTCCATACTACAAAGTGACATTCGGCACCTGTATGACACAATGCATGAACTTTTGTGGGCTTGCATTCAAAATTATGGAGGATACACCAATTATTAATGAAACAACACTTCACATTTGAAATGCATTTTCTTGAGCTTAAATTAACCTGTGATCTTGAAAATTTAATCAATTAAACATGTTAACTAGACAAATACATTGTCCAAATTTCATTTCTCTACAATAATTTTTTCTTGATGTTGGACTTTTTTTCCGTCAGTGCTTAATACAAAAAAAAAAGAATTCAGTTTTATTAAGAATTTCAATGAAATTATACATTTTCAGTTTTTACGTAGGTATAATTAAACAGAATTTTATTCAGAATTTAACATTTTTAAATGTTTATGATGAACAGGAGGTATATATGGTAATAAATCCATCATGAGCTTGAATTTTTTTAGATGTAATAGATCTCCTTTTTTCATACATAAGAGATAATTTTATATTTCTGAAATTACTTGGTCTTCCTCGTTGTGGTGGCAAATCGATAATTTTCAGAATCTCGTTCTATCGAAGTTTTGTAGAACATTTTATATACTGCATCCCTTGCAAATCTGATGCAGTATATAGTTAAACAATTCACGGTTTCTCCATCGGTATTTTTATTTCTTTTTAAAACCGCTTTCTCCAGAGATTGGTTTCAAAATAAATATCCGCGTTTCATTTCATGCATTATACGTTAATTCCGTATTACTTTATAGTAATTCTGGGAAATATACAAGGAACTGGTTTTCCAGATTGCCAGTTCTACTACTTCAAAATCACGATCGTTCTGTAAAATTGAGTGTCCTGACAACAAAAAATTGTGATCAATGATATGTATTTCATTGTCACTGGACTGAACAATCGGTGTTGGAATAAAACATATTATAATCGAAACACAAAATTAAGGTATACTTTTTATTATTTATGAAATACTGTACAACCACCGATTTTCATTATCAAAGATAGATAGATAGAAATACCCTAGATTTCAGACATGATATCAAACGGCCACATTTGCTTCCCCATACAGCAACCTGGAGCTACATTTTGCCTTAATATATTCGGTCAAAAATAATTTCCATCTAAGATTGACTTGCACCGCTTTCAAAATAAACAGATTTTGAATACTGTTAAGAGCTAAAACTTCCATCTCCAAAATACTAGAATCTGATTTTTTTTTTTTAACTTTAAATTGCTTACGCATAGAAAGATCATAACAAGTTTTATCTACAACTACCATTATCTCCATTTTTTTTTTTCAAAAATGGACTTACCCCACTTTCAAAATGAACCGCTCATACACACACACACACACACACACACACACACACACACACACATATATATATATATATATATATATCGATTATGACTGTAATTGGGTAAAGAATAAGCATTAAAATTTGTTTCAGAGATGCAATTTCTGCAACAACAAAAAATGCGCTTACTGGTTGCCATTTAACAATTAAATATATTATTAAACAAGTTGCTATAACAACCTGAATTGTGTCAAGCTAACTCATATATTTAGCATCTCGATAATATGCTTCCTCAGTAATTACTAACTTAATACGTATTGCTTTGTGACAATATTCTCGATACTTTTTTATCATAAAAATATACATTTTCCTTCCATTGTTCATCTAAAACCGCCCTGCTGCCTGTTTTATGGCATGTGAATAGGATTTTCTAAACAAAACGAACTACGCAACAAAGATAAACTACACTAAAAACTACGTTATTGGTGGTATTTATAAATTTCTTGTTCCTTCATGGGAAATGTAAATTTTATTTCTTATATTTTGTTAATATCAGGCTATGATTTTATAATGCAATAAAATTCAATTGACATTTATCTTTCAAATAAATTTCTTCTAAAGTAAAAAAATATTTAATTATGTTATGGCTAAAAAAAATTTCAACTTTAAATGAAAATCCTTCTTTCTGTTTGCTTACATAGGAGATAACAAGCAATCGATCATTATTTGTTGAAGAATTTTTTCAATTTAGAAAGAAATTCATTAAAAATATTAATTTCAAACCACAACGCTAATGAATTTGTCGTCGTCTTAGAAGAATAGGAAAAAAAAGAAACATATATATATATTTTTAAGACTGAAAAGTATCAGAAAACTTCTGTTTAGAATAATAATTTTCGTAAGAAATAATAAATTGATAGAGTTTTTGACTCTTTATTGAAACAATCGTAATTAAAGAACTAAATCCTTGGTCGTGAAAATAAAATATAAGAAAGATTAAAATCCGAAAATCCTTCTAATTGTCGTTTTGAGAATTCATATTATTTCATGGTTTGTAAAAAGGACAGAAATTGCTTATTAAGCTGAATAAAGTTTTGATCTTTTTTACATTTTTTCTTAAAGTATCATTAATTGTTTGGTTCGGTAATCAGAATTAAATAGCAAAATTAGCCTAACAAGCTTGTTTTTTAATTAAGTCTAAAAATTAAACATTCTAATAAAATCTATTCTATTGCTTTAATCTTTGTTTATGCTAAAAGGATTGTTTTTAAAGTAGTGTTTTGAAGATTTACAAAATATTCAAAAAGCCGTTCAGCATTTTTTATGTATAATTAATTTCAAAACATTATTAAAATAAATTCAACATTTTATTACTTTCACGAATATGAAAGTATTGTCATCTTCAAAATATTCGAACGAACAGTATTTTGACGAATCTCCACCTTTCAGACATTCCTGATTTCCAAAAAACGTATTTTCCGAGTTTTGCTTGTCTGTAAACAATATAATTCACATGCGCATTGGTGGATGAATTTTGGGCAATTTCTTTGCACCAAATTTGTGGATTTCTGTCAAATTTTGGGTAAAATCCATTCAGAGGAAGGCAGTCTGTTTGAGAACAATTTGAACACAATAATTACAAAAATTTAAACGATAGATAAATATAAAATGATGCACAGATTTAATTTATATCACGTAGATCCTTATACAATTTGTTACCCAAATCCATCACAGATCAATGCGTACATATCATGTTAGACATATGTTGATCAGTGCTTTATTATATACATGCAAAAATAATAATTCAGCCATCGGGTGTATTTTCTACGAAATTTTCTCACATCCTCTCTATTAAAGATCTTATCTCTATAAGCATAAAACACTCTACGAAGTTAGATGTTCTGAAGGCCTGTCAATATCGGAAAGATATTGAAACAATATTTTTCGGTATTTTATGCTGCTATTGATCTTCCTTCCTGCGTCTAAAATTATGGACCTTGGACAAAGCAGCAAATGACTAACATGGAGATAGTTCTGAAATATGGATATTTAATGTGAGTCTAGCATTTTGACACAATATAAAACGAGAATATGTTTTTTGGATGCCTTTTTTATTTCTTCTTGGCACAAAAGTTTGATACGAAACTACAACTGTAGTTACAATACTGCATTCCTAATTTCATCTAAGTGTTTTCATTTATGAGTTATTGATTTAATGCATTCAAAAGGATAGACGGACAACTGTATTTTCCCGTTAGCAGGGCTCAAATGTCGCCAATTGTGAACCAAACACGAGTCAAGTCGCCAAGCGAAGTGACTGACAAAACATTATTTGGCCGTAAGAAATTTGGCGGAATTCTACATTATTTGGCGATTTTTCGTTTGCGCCCTGCATTGCATTTTATAGTTATCAAGTTCATATGTACTCGAACAGCCAGACGCACACTTCCTGTAAAAGGATTTCGTTCAAAATTTAATCGTAATTTCATACACCAAGCTTCAGCTGCCCAACTCAAAGCGTTCTCGAGTTATCTGTTCACAGACAGACAGGCAGACTGACTGACAAATATAATAATGCCAAATATAATATAATGCCAAAAGTGTTCTTGGTAATGGTGCTCATTAAGCATGAGTTTTCTGAAATTTTAAATTAAAAATGAATCGCAATTTTAACGTTTTTTTCGTAAATAATTTTGGAGAACACTTCTGAACAAAATCCATTTCTGTCACCCTTTTGAAATTCAAGAAATTATCATTTCTGTTATACCAATTCTATATCTATATAAATTTTTCCTTTAATTTTAATACATTTTTTAATATTTTACAGTAATATTTTTCATCACTTCATCTGCTACCTTTATGCATATAACTGTTACGATGCTATCATATGTATGGTATTTTTGCTATAATTAAAAATAATATGAAACCAATTAACACTAAACCTAAATTGTTATCTTGATTTTTCAGTTATACAAGTTCGAATCTTCCTTACTTTTTCTATTGATTTTAATAAAGAATACTGAATTACATAACACATCGGCACTCAATTTACAATTGCATGTCACATATTAAAAGAATATTCTGATTTTATTATTATTTTATCTCTGCGAATGTTATCACAATATGAAGATGCAATATATCTTCCAATCTTTTTTAATTTTTCTATTGATTTTGATAAAGAATACATGATTACTTAACACATAGGCACTATCATTTTGACCACAAGAGATTTAAAAGTACGCTCTAATTTTATTATTTTTACTTTTTTTATAACTTTACGAGGATTTAGTTTATATGTGTGTTCCCTTTTCTTCGATTGATTCTTATAAAAAATGCATCATTGCATAACACAAAGGCATTGCCATTTTTAATTGAAGTTCTAAGCATAAAAGAAAGATTAAAAATCAATACATTTTTATTATTATTGTTTTTCTGCAATTGTTATCACGCTACTATGACTCGAGTAATATATATTCAAACCTTCTTTAATTTTTCTTTTAATTCTAATAAGGAATGTATGAATGCAGAGCACATAGGTGTTGTCGATTTCCACCGCATATTCTAGTTTACAAGAAAATTAAAAGAATGCTTTTACTTTATTATTATTTTATTTCCACAATTGCTATCACGCTACGGATTCAACTTATACATGTTCCAATCTTTCTTAACTCTCCTATTCATTCTTACAAAAATAAATGCTTCATTGCAAAACGTATAAACATCGTCATTTTCGAGCGCATGTTATGAGCACAAAAAAGTTTTTTTTTAATTCTATAATTTGATATTATTGTTTTAATATAATTATTATCATACTCAGGTTATGAATGCTCCAATTTTTCTAGCTCTATATAGCTAATTTTTCTAGCTAATTTTTATAACTCTCCTATTCATTGTTTAAAAACAGGCTTCATTGCAAAACACATAAACATTGTCATTTTCGATCGCATGTTATAGGAGCACAAAAAAATTTTTAAAATTCTATGATTTAATATTGTTTTAATATGATTATTATTCCACTACAAGGATTCAAGTTAGGTATGCTCTAATCTTTCTTAACTCTCCTATTCATTCCTACAAAAAAATGCTTAATTGCAAAACACATAAACGTTGTCATTTTCGATCGCATGTTATAAGAGCACAAAAAAGGTTTTTTTAAATTCTATAATTTGGTATTATTGTTTTAATACGATTATTATCATACTCAGGTTATGAATGCTCCAATCTTTCTTAATTCTCCTATTCATTGTTTAAAAACATGTTTCATTGCAAAACACATAAACATCGTCATTTTCGATCGCATGTTATAAGAGCACAAAAAACTTTAAAAAATTATATGATTTAATATTGTTTTAATACAATTATTATCACACTACAAGGATTCAAGTTAGATGTGTTCTAATCTTCCTCAATTTTTATTTTCTCGTATACGAAGTACAGAGAAAGTATGACAGTCTTCAAAAAATTCGAACTCGAGGTTTTGACGAATCTCCATGTTTTAGACTTCTTTGAAGTTCGAAAAATCATTTTTGAAAAAAATATTCTGAGTGTGACAAAGGCCATTCAAAAGTGCTTTAAACGAGATATATGAATTGATATGTGGTCTTTACATCAAATTTGTAGTTTTCTAAAGGTATCCGAACACGTTGAAAAGGTTGATTTTCGCTGAAAATGGTATTTTTTAAAAAAAGTCTCTTGTTGGATAGATCAGTCTTTGAACTATCCAAAACAGGTTTACTTTTGTCTATACGTTAATTAGAAGTCAAGATATTAATATTTTCGTAATGATTGGACATTTAATAACAGGAAAGACCGATTTATGGGGCCAAAAACATGTTACAAATTTATATAAACACAATTTTAGTTTCAAACCCGGAAAATGTTTTCACAGTAAAACACAAAATGCCAATGACGGTTTCAACAGTGTTTTGTGGAAATTTATACCTAAACATGTCTTTGTTGAGCTCCAAATCCTCAGATTAGGGGCATTTATGACTGTAATACATTTCTAACGGAGGTTTTATAGGATTAGTGAATATCCTTATCCTTGTTGGAGTGTATCTCCTAGTGCAAATTCAGTTAGAGCATTTGCTGAGCTCGATAAAGACAGAATAAATGAATCTAAACGGCATTTACTGCCAAATGCAAAAATTGCCAGAAAAAAAATTAAATGATTAAAAAAGGAAAATTATTAAAAGCTGAGAAGAAAGAAATTATAATCTATAAATGTGGTGAATTTTAAGTATGCACGCCCATGATTTATTATTAAAACATGTTACTGTATACATTAAATGCATTTTTCTCAAAATTGATTTTTACTCATTTCTTACTCAATTCAAATCAAATAATTCAAAATATAATTATCATATTACTATGAAATTTGGTGAACTTTGTATTTATTCTATTTTCTAGGGAATGAACTAAAAAAATTTGTATCGAGCGGATATTTTTTAATTTACAGCCTATTGTTTGAATAATGACGTTATATATTTACTGAAAATTTCATGATGAATCTTCGACTGGTTGTAAACTTTTTATTTATTACTAGCCGCCTTTGGCGACCAGCCGGTTCGCAAATCTTAATGCTCGTTATAATTTTAATAATTAAATATTTTATATAATTCCTACTTTTATAGCTTCTTCATTAAAATATTTCAAAACATCAAATTTTGATAGTTATATAATTCACTCATAATATTATAAAGGCCTTCAGTCATAACGTAATATGTATCTCTCTAATTTTCTGTTAGCTTTCGTAGAATTTGTGCTTTAAATGAACGTGGAAATGATTTATCTGCAATTAATATAATAATATTTTTTTACTGAAACAAAGCATTTTTTTTAATAACATGATTACTGAAAACAGAGCCACTGAGCATTTAAACCTTATGGGCACTAAAGAATATATTTCTTAATTTATGTAATATCTCAAGAATTTGTCAACAAAAGTTTCTGAGATCATCATAAGCAGGTCGATTCATTAACAGTGTTTGATTTGAAATGAATCAGACACTAAGAAAATAAACAGAATCGTTTAAAATAATAGGTCGAAAACAGGTTAAAAAAAACTACTTAAAAAACGATGTACTTAAAACTATAAGAATATATAAAAAAAATATATGACTAACATAAATACAATTTAATTACAAAAACATAAAACTAACCTAAAAATAATTTAAATCAAGTCTGCATCCGTTGAAAATAGTTGACAACAATCGGAACTCAATGCGCATGCGTGAATTTTCAACGCCAGTTATGGTAACGCTACGCAGATTAGAAATTTTTAATTTCCTTTATTCTGTTTTATTTTAATTCAACAGTACTTCAGAATGAATCTGAAAGATCGATTAATTAACAATGTTTAGTTTTAAATGCATCAAACACTAAGAAAATAAACAGAATCGTTTGAAATAATCGGCCAAAAATATGTTAAGCCTATCCTTATTAGCGTGGGGAAAAAACTGAAGCCTTACTCATTTGACGGCGGGGAAATGAAAATATTTTTTGGCGAGAAAGTTAATTTTTAATTAATAATTAAAATTCTAATTAAAAATTCAAAAAAGGGACCCCAGGTGCACATTTCCGACCTCCAAGGTATGCATGTGCCAAATTTGGTATCTGTAGGTCGAATGATCTGGCCTGTAGAGCGCCAACACACACGCGCACACACATTGAGCTTTATATGTGTGGATTATAACCATACGCTTGTAGTTCATTATCTAGAGAAAACTATGTAGTTTATTTTGTTATAAGTTTTGTTTGGATGATTTCGTAGCCAATTTTAAGTTTTTTAAGAATTTGCTTAAATTTATGCTATTAAATACCAATTTTCAAAAATTATTAATGTTTATTTCAAATATTGACATTCTATTGCTAATCTTTAATTGTCTTAAACCCAGAAATATGGTTAAAGTATGTCTACACCGAGTTTTTCTAAAAAAGTACTCCGAACGTATTCGAATACCTTAAATCTTGAGCAAAATTGATTCAGAAAAAAATCTTTCTGTTCGACTGTATAAGTTAGCACAATAACTACAAAATAAAAATCTAGATGGATGAAATTCGGTGCACATATTTAACATCTATATTGTGTAGACATGACTATCAAATGTTGAGCTAAATCCAACAAGGAATTAAGGTATGTGAGTATGTTCGGGATGTATTTTTGGAAAAACATAATGGAACCAAAATATATCAATTAAGAGACAAAAAAATTTTAATAGGAAAAAAAGACTTTTTTGGCTAAAAAGAGGTAAAAGCAAAAATCTTCTAGTTTAAAGGTTTATCAATTTATTTGCTTAAAATTTTTCGGATAGCTTAAGAAATATATTATCTAGTTCCAGAATTAAAAAATAAGTTGTATTTCTGCCCATTTTTTGAATACTGTTGTTCGACAGATAAATAACCCGAAATTTTCCTTTCTTTCACATTGTGAAACACTAAAACAACTGGCACAAAATCAAAATATTTTCAAACAGACAGATTACTTATGCTCTCTTTCAGAAACTGCAAAACATATTGAGTAATTGTTATACCAAATTTGAGCAAAAAAAATACACATTAGATTTTAATTTAGGAGAGGTTTCGTAGGAAAGTTCGATCAAGATATAGAATTTGAGAAAATAATATTTTAAGATGTAAAATAGCATTAAAATTATGTAAATGCAAATATAAAAATCTGTGCAACTTCCCCAAAAAATACACTTAGAAACAAAATTCTGACGTTTTTTAAAACAATTGATTCAAATATTATAAATACTAAATTTAAAAAAATCATAATTTTGAAAAAAAAATCGATTTTTTCAACATAGTCAACGTTTGCCGATCTGTACTTTCACTAACATGTAAAAACAATCACTCAAAAACTCAAAGATTTAAGTGTATCAAATTCGGTATGTGGTAAACACAATTTCGCCTTTATTAGAGACTAGCCGCCTTTGGCGACCAGCCGGTTCGCCAGTATTACCGCTCGCTACAATTTTCAATTAAATATTTTAAGTAACTGGTCTCTTAAAGGATTCTCAAACAAAACATTTTTAATCTTCAAATTTTGATAGTCATACCAAACTTATACTGTTTAGATCGTTTCGTTCAATTTACTATATATATTTTGCTAATTTGTTGCCATTTCCGGTAAAACTTCAAATTTAATTTAAAATGTAAATGACGAAATTGCAATTAATATTAAGATATTTTTTAATAAAACCAAGCGTTTTATTTTATTTATCATCTTTATTGTTATTTATTAATTATTATTTTTATTGAATATGAGAATTGCAAACAGAATCGCTCGGTATTTAAGTCTTATGTTAACTACAAAATATTTTTCATAGTTTATGTAATATCTCAAACAATAATTCAACAAAAATTTCTCAGATTCAGTATAAAATTCAGTTTTTAGTTTTTCTTTCAAAAGGATTGAAATGAAATCAATAATAATATTTTGTTCCTGCTATATATATAAATATATTTCAAAAATTATGAAGTCTAAATTTAATGCAGTAAGGTATCATATTCTGATAAATATTCTGGACACACCAAATTTTAAATAAATGAATGAATGTTTCTATTTTCCACGATCAACTAAGACTTATTTATGAAGTTTTAAATGTTAAAAATTTAGAAAAACTCACCATTTTCATAATCTTAGGCCAATTGAGAAACCTGCGCGCTGATTGGTGCATTTTCTTTGAAGCGATCGATGAAAAATCTAAAATTATCCTTTTTTTATTGAATAGTGATATTCAAATCTTCATAAATCAGTCAGTTTAAGTGATTGGAAATTAACTCTTAAAAGTCAGTGATTTAGTTGATTGCAAATTAAATCTATGACCACCATAATATCTGTGCTTTCTATTGTGGTGTATGCATTCTCCTTAATATCCGATCGAATAAAACATCACATACAACAGTACTACATAGAACAAATACATCAAAAGTAAACATAACATTTCAATAATTGCCAAAAACGAAAGAGAGAAAAATGCAATTAATAAGCAGACGATATTTAGAAAAGTACAGATATTTAGACTGGAAAATGAAATTATCTGAAATTAAAAACACGCGCAGACGATATTTACAAAAGTAAAAATATTCAAACCTGAAAAGGAAAATATATGAGTTATTCCATCAATAAATGCCATAAGTTTGTTTAAATCTTCATTATTTTATGAGTCATTAAATATCAAAATGGGTCCGGGAGTAAATAAACACCCTGTATAGAGAGTGTAAAAGATCATAAAATAATTTTTCTTGAATTTATTTTTTAGAAAAAATATTTCATATTTGTTTCATTTCCTACAGACGCGTGCCGAAAATTATATTTTTGCAGATTTCATTTCCAAAAAGATTTAATTTATTTTCAGTTAGAGCTTTAATCAATGTGATGGCAACACTTTGATAAAAAGCTATTTTTTTTCCCCATGAATGCGAAACGTGCTTAATCTTAATTTTTATTTTTGACGAAAAAAATTATTGAAAAACATAGTTAAAATATTTATTTAAAATTCATTAAAAATAGAAATTTAATTTTAAGATTAAAACAGTAGTATCATTTAAAAGATAAATTTTTTTATCTTTAACTTCATGTAAAAATCTTTTTTGTGCGGTAATATTTTCGGAAGTTATAGCAGAAACACGTCAAAATTTCGCTTAATTTTTAAATAAATAAAATTCTAGTTAAAAATTCGAAAAAATAACCCCCAGGTGCACATTCCCGGCCTCCAAGGTATACACGTGCCAAATTTGGTAACTGTAAGTTGAATGGTCTGGCCTGTAGAGCGCCAACACACACACACACACACACACATTGAGCTTTATTATAAGTATAGATATAGATAATGCGAGAAAGTTTTTGGAAGACCATTCTTGCTGGTTCTACAGATTCTTAATATGGAATGCTTGGTTGCATAACACATAGGCTGTGTCATTTTCAGCATGTTGTAAACTTCAAATAAACAGAGCGCTCTGATTTTATTATTTTTTCTGAATAGCCTTGAAATGCTGAATTCGCTGCTAAAGCGTCTATAAACTAAAAAAAAAAAAAACTTTTTGAAAAAAGAAAGAAAAAAAATTAGAGTATTTAGTTATTATTGCTTTGACCTCGGGAGCTATACGAGAGAGGAACGACTTTGGTCTTTTTCCTCTTAGCCCATCAGAAAAAGATTTAAGAGGCCCATAACACTTGCATTGCTAAAATAAATAATAAAAAAGGCAGGCCTACACAGACTGGTTTCTTCACATGCATCAGCTAATCACGTGTTAAGGAAGAGAAAGATGATATTGTACCATAAACAAAATACGACTAGATGCCACAGATTCGCTGGGACAGTTCCGAAGAAATATTGATCTTGTCTGAATTAGGATTATATGTCATAAATTTTATTTACAACTAAAAATGGAAAAAAATTAACCAACTTTAATCTTTTTAAAGGTATCAGGAAATTTAAAACAATTAATTATATTTAAAAAAACATTATTCCTGTTCCTGTTACTACTAGTAGTATTTCGTAATTTTTTATTTTATATATGAAAGTTTAAGATCCTATATATGTCATAAATTGTCGTCTATTTCAATTTCCGTTATATGCGATTTTATGCAGGTGATGTAATTTATAAAACTACTTTAATGACAAATAATTAGTATCTTTATTTTCAAGATATTATCTAGTGCATACTTTCATAAACAATAGCTAGCATCTTTATCTTCGAAAACCTCAAAACATAACAAGCTATTCATTGTTTCTTTACAAATCAATTTTGTAGTTAAAGAAAACTTGATAGTATCAGACAATAATTACTGTTAAAAAAAATGTATTAAACCAAACAATTGTATATATCTCTATTAATGATTAAGCGAATATGCCTGTGCGACCGTGTGTGTGTGTGTGTACCAACATATCGTTTGAGCTACAGCTACCAAATTTGGCACATATATATCTTGAAAAGTGTGAATGTGCACTAAAGAACAAGATTTTTTTTAAATTTCAATTAGCATTTAAATCAATTAAATATTAGGCTGATTTTTTATATTTGGTTTTCTGAGGTTTTGAGATAATTTCTGAAAATGTTATTGCTCAAAAAATAATTTTTACACCGTTTCAAAAAAAAAAAAAAAAAAAAAAAGAGTTTTTAATTCTATGTAACGGGATCAATTAAATAGTCAGACAAATTTTTCTAGAACTTTGATAATTTTTAAACATATTTCTTGGCCAAATTTTCAATAATATGTTGTTACTAAGAAATTTAAACCGTTTTCTTCACTTTTTAATCAAACATTCAATGTGTAATTTTCTTCCATCATTAAAAGCTAAAAAAAAGGTGTGTGGGGCGGGGGGGTCTGTCTAATATCTGTACAGTTTACAAGAATAAACATGTAACTTACAACACTGCAGTAGTTAGAAGAAATAATAAATGAATCGTACAATTAACTCTTTAACATCCAAGCACTTTTCAAGCGGCACTCCCTTTAACATCCAGACTTTCTCAGCGTGTCTCTGGGGGACATGGACTCTTCCAAGCTGAGGGGCAGTTACCCCTCGCACTCAGAGGTAATAAATCTGTCGACGCTCTACCTTGAGTAATTGCCTCGCGGTTTTCGACGACGAGAATCATTTTCTATCAGCTTAAGAGTTTTATTCTAATGTATTCATATTTTTTAGTGTGAAGCGTTTCGCTCTCGTATTTGTGGGGTACTTTTTTCTACAAAAAATGTGAAATTTATTCTATAATTGAGAAAATAGGTTTTTTTTTTTTTTTTTGTAAATTTTATGTTAGGCTTCCAAACCATTTAAATAAAAACTGGCTTTACTAGCAATTAAAACATCTTTATGTTTCATCTAATTTTCAATAGGCTTTTACACTTTTTTTTTTTGCCAAAATTAAATAATATGTCATATATTAGCATGTAAATTTCTTTTTACATAGTAATTTAAAACATATATCGTTCATATATCAATGCAATTAGTACATTTTTTGCATAGTATAGATGTCAATGCAATTCATTAATTGACGAGATAATGCTTTAAACCTGTTAACTGCACTTTTTGAAAGACCTTTCGAAAATAATATGCTCTTTCAACACTTAGCTAAAAAAATTTTATTGTCTTTAGCATTTTTTTTTTTTAGTATAAACAATTATCTTCATTGAAATTTTAAATGTAAAATATTATTCTTCATTTTCGATAGTGATACTCAGAGAAAAGTTTTAGAACTTTAATTAAATTTTTAAAGAACTGTTCACATTTTCTTTTCAAAACTTTACGCATTCTTGCTTTTACATTAAATAATCGAAAAAGAATGTAGGGTGAATATACATTTCAAAAATATCTTTATTTTGCCACTCATTTTTACTAATCTTTTAAAATATAACTTTTAAAATTTTTGTCTAACCAAAGGAATATATTACGTCAAACTTTATATATCTCATTAATCGAAATAATTCGATAGATGAGATAACATATTTTTTAAACTTTATTTAATACTGAAATACAAAAATGTATGAAATAAAATTCGGGGAAAAAATTACTCGGCGAAATATATTTTGAAAATACATTCCTTCAGTTTTCAGCCTGAACATTTTACTAAAACATTCATCACTATTACATTCTTCATTAACTAAATATGAAGATTTAACACATTTACTATTACATTCATCATACATATTACTTTTTTAGTATAAACTGTCATGCTGAATTTCTGATTTTAAAATGTTATGTGAAGTTTTCTATAGTATTGTTAAGTCAAGAAAAATTTTTGAACGAAAGTTTCATATTAAATTTCAACAAATTTATGCATGAGGGAATCATTTGCAAAGTTTTGATAATAAGTAAATTATTAAACATTTTTTGACTCCTCATCTCCATCTCTCTTTTTCATCTGATCCTCGTCAATTCCATCTCCTGCTTCTTTGTTTAGAATAAACGAGAGATGAGCTAAAGTATCATTTTTTTGGCCAACCATCATCTTCGCTGATAGATCACAGTCACTTTCATCAGAAGCAAGTAAAATTGCTTTAATTTCTTTTTCAATGTGTTCACGATTTCTTTTACTCATAATTAAGAAATAATAAGCGTTTCAATACAAAAATTACTCTGATAATCCAAAAACCGGATTCATAGTACGTAAAATAAAGAGTAGACATTCACAACCGAAGAGAAATTTTCAGAATGGCATTCGAAAAAAGAAACTCAGTATTTATATAACTTATCTCACTCTTAGAAAAGGTCAATAAAGAATACTCCGATCTTTTTTTGGTCTTTTAATGCTATTTTGAAAGCGGTAGTTTGTACTAGGCCTCAGAAATTCCGACAGTCCTTTCATGACAGAATAAGACGCTTGGAGTGTAAAACGATTTCCATCTACAGTAACAAGAGTCGCTACACATTTTGTGAGAAAACTGCGATTTGAATGGGCCGCAGTGACAATGCAATAGCTTTTCTTTAAACCATTACAATAGTCTTAATACTGAAAAAAGCTTCTGATGCTTATCCAAAAAATAAATAACTTGTCGGTATATTATTCACCTTATATTCATCGTTAACAGAGCACTTCAGTGGAAAAAATTTCATAAATGGTCATAAAATATTTCCAATTTTAAGCTAACAACACATGAAAATAGAAACTAAAACCCTTTCAAAATACAAAATATAAGCCAACAACCTATTTACTGAATCCCTCCTCAACCTCTACCGCCCTAAGGCACAGGGGAAACTACTGTGAAAAAGCAGCGATTGTCGAAGATAACGAGGACCTCCTGGAGTGTTTAGTAGAGTAGACGCTTTTAATACCCATCTCCCCTAAAACGGCTAGCAGCCGCCCCAAACCGACCCACTCGGATGTTATAGGGTAAATTCTGACCGCCCGTCTGGAATTGAGAGGGTTAAGTTTTTAAGTTAAGTTTTAATATCACTATGATGTCAGAGAACTGACATCCGTTTTGAAAGTTTGGAGAATACACAATGAACAGAACGTACGTAATATTATTAAAATAACACCGCTTTTATGTCTAATAGTTTGGTGCTTAAAGATACTTTATTGAAGCGTGCATCAACAGGAAGTTATGTCTAAGACATTTAATAGAAATTACATACAGTCAATGTTTCCGGTAATCCATCTGATCGTCAAAGGTGTCTAGAAAATAGCATGTACATAAGACCAAAATTCTTTCTTCGCACGTTCTATCACTGTGTTTTTCCCTTGTAATTGTTTGTGTTTTATGTTCTACGCCATTATTAATCTTTCAGCTTTCTCTAAGTTCTTCACAAGTATACTTACCAGGGATAAGCTTACCACCGAATGAGAATCTACTTAATATGTCTCTTTTAAGGGAAAAATTAATAATATTTGTTCATTGAATGGCGTGGAAATTGTTTTTTATTATTTATTGTTTCGAAAATAACATACAGGAAACATTAAAGTTGTCTAATGTAAATACTTCAACGACATTAGATGAGTAGATAAAATCGTTTGGCAAATTGTTATGAACACCGTAATGATAATATTTATTTGTACATCAGCTAGAAAAAAATTATTTCTTCCCAAATGTCATAAATTATATTCTGATTTGTAAGTATTAAAGAAAGTCGAAGACATAACATTCTTCTTTCTTTTTTTTCATTGCCTCACTAATCTTTCATCTAATTGAGAGTATGTCAACGTGTAAGAATAATAAATTTTAATTACAAGTATGATCGCTCAATAAAATACAAAAAGAAGCAATCCTGACGCTTTTATTGCTTAACCGGAAATCGTAATTATATTAGAAATGAATGAATTGTCATGACAAGAGCATAGCAATTTCCATGTGCGGTTATATTTTTAATCATAACTTATCAATTATATCTACTCTGTGGGGAAATACTAATAAATCCGTATGGAACAATTTAATATTACTGTTTCATACTGTAAAAAAAAAAAAAATTAATTCTTTTGTCTCTTAAGCGAATCATTTTTCTTTTTTACATTTCAATTCTCAGCAAGAAAGAATTTGATTTTTTTCCTATCAGAAAGCAAACGATTATTTAAAAAGAAAAGGCAAATTCTGGTAGAATTGCAATTTCGTTTTTGTTTTTCCAAGTGAAACTGATTTTTAATGCAAAAACTTTCTTTCCCGGTAAATAAAATAGCTATTATTTTTTAAATAATCTTTTCGTTTTTCATTCATATTGAAATCTTTTTGATTATTTGAATGAATTTTAATTTTCTAAGACGTCTGTGAATTTATTTTGTAATGTATATTTGCAAGTAGCTTATTATAATTTTCTCTCAACAACAAAAGAGCTTCGGTGATTTAATAATTTATAATAGTTTATAATAAAATTGAAGATAATAATTTTGTTTTTTACTTTGCTGTATCCGAAGTAAGTAAAAATCTTGCAATTATTAAAAATATCCTACTTCACAGTTTTGATGAATCTAGATTTTGAAACTATAAATAAAAAAAAATTATATCTGGTCTGATTTAAAATTCTGTCTGTCTCATTGTCTGTATTTTCGGCCAATTGAAACCAAAATTTGATACAGATTTGAAATAGTAACCTTGAAAATCCCGTACTAAATTTAATATATTTAAGATATTTCGTTTTTGAGCTATCGTATTTACATGCTTGTGAAAATACAAACTGCCAGAAGGTTAACCCTTCAGGAATTTAGTTCCAAATTTGATACATATATACTTTAGATATTAATCTGAGTATCAAATTTTATCCCTTCTTGCTCACATCGCTTTGTATCGCATTAATTTACATTCGAACAGCCGGGTATTCAAGCTTTTTCTGATAGAAATTTATCAAAATTTGATACAAATCTAATTTTAAGATAATACATCAAATTCCTATCATCTAGATAAAAAAGTGCTTGAGTTATAGACTTCACAAATATATAAACATAATTCTAAATATATGTTTTTCGGATTCAGGAAGTTCTGAGCCGTGGCAATTCGTCAAAATCTCGAGTTCCGGTTTTTAAGAAGCTATTACAGTGCTTACTTTTCTCATGCTTAGTATACGAAAAAGTAAAAACTACATAAGAAAAGCAAGAATAAAGAAGTCCAAAATAACTTCGGACGTTTTTGCTTACATTAGTAGCTTTATATTGGTAAAAACACAAGAATAATACAGTGGCTCCCAAAAGTGTTCGTACACCAACATAAATCAATTAAAAACCTCATTATTTACCATTATATATTCTTATTTTTACATGAAATTTTTTTTCATAGCATATTTTTACAGTTCTTAATAAAGCAGTGAAGAATAAATTTTAATTACAATGCAAATTATTTTTTTAAAAATGACAATAAATAAAATTGCACAAAAATAGGACACAAAAGTGATCATACACTTTAAAAAAACATCACTAAATATGAAATTTTCTAAATTTTTATAAATGTTTAGTATTTAGTTGGATATTCTTTATTCTTTATAACAGCTTTTAAACGTTTGGGCATAGATTTAACTAAACGGTCGGTTACTTCTGCACCGATCTTGTTCCATTCTTTAATCATTACTGCTTTCAGTTGAATTTTCGATTTAATGCGTGACTTCTTATTCGCACCTCTAATTCTTTCCAAATATGTTCTATAGGGTTTAAATCCGGTGATTGAGCTGGTGTTTTAAGGGTTTGAGGGCAATGATAGAGGCAAAAAAGACGAACATTCATGGCCGTGTGCTTAGGATCGTTGTCTTGGTAATACACAAAGTGTTTAAAATGCCCAATTTTTGTACTGACACTTTTAAATTATGATTGAGAATATTTATATAAACTCTATGATCCATTTTACCATCAATGAATACTAAATTGCCTACTCCAGACGCTGACATACACCCCCAAACCATGACACCTCCACCGCCATGTTTTACTGTTCCAACCCAATTCTTGGGATTAAGTTGGGTTTTTTTTTCTTTTTTCTCCATACAATGATTCTCCAATCCGACCCAAAGATGTTAAACTTACTTTCATCTGCAAATAAGACACGATTCCAATAGCTCTCTGGCTGGTTTATCATAGATTTGGCAAATTTAAGCCAAACAATTCTGTTCTTCTGACTTACAAATTATTTTCTTCGTGCAGAGCGGCCATGTATACCAGCATTCCGAAGAATTCTACGAATAGTTTCACAGGAAATAGAAGTTCCATTTGATTCATTACATTGTGAAGTAAACTTTATTGCACTCAGACGTGGATTTTTTAGAAATTTACTCACAATATTTCTTTGTCTTCTAGCTGGCAGAATTTGAGGGCGACCATTACGAGGCTTGTTTGCAATCCTTTTTCCCTCTCTGTAACGTTTTATTATGCATTGCACCGTTGAATGAGGTAGATTAGTTATAGTTGCAATGCCTCTAATTGATTTTCCAGCTTTAAAATGAAATATAATTAATTTTCGTATGTTTAAACTCGTTTCTTTATGAATGCGCGTCATATCTGAAAATAAAGTAAATAGAATAAATAATTGTGATATTAAATATTGAAATCAAACGATTTTAGTGTATTTTTCAATTAGAAGAAAAATAAGCCGCAAAAGATATTTTTATGATGAATTTAAATAAATAATGTTTGGATGTACGAAGACTTTTGTGTTCTAATTTTGTGATATTTTTTATTTATTTATTTGTTAGAACAATACTACTTGATTTTTTATAAAAATATTTGTTCAGTTTTATTAAGAACTATTTAAAGGTGCTAATTAAAAAAAGCCAACTAATAAAATGCTTTATTAAGAAGTATAGAACACAATTTCTGAAAATTTCTTTAGTGTACGAACACTTTTGGGAGCCACTGTATATGCGATTAAATAATAAACAAATTTAATATTTAGACAAAAAATGGAATTATTAAAAATTTTGCCTCAATTTGCTTTGAAAAATGGATTATAAATCAGAGAAAAGTAGTACAGTAATAAAAATGGTGTCCCTATAATTTTTTTTTTAAATTTTAATATGAGGGAACTGTAGACTGTTTTGTGAGGTGATTTCATCATAAGTTAAGATGAAAAAAAATATTACATTTTTTTTTCTAATTTTGATTCTTTTTAATAAGAGTAGAATCATTTTAATACCGCATTTAATCCATCCGGTGCTAATGAACATATATGCTAAATTTTGTTTGAATTTCTTAATAAGTGTGGAATTAATAAAGTTACAAACAAACAAAAAACGGAAATTTAAATCTATATATATATAACAGCAATTATTTTCTTCTATTGTTGAAAGCTGATGATAAAAGACTGTTAATTATCAATTGTACAATTTACATTAGGAATTCGGAAATAGAATTACACTACTTTATAGGATAATATACAATTTAGAATAGAACAGTCATCAGACGTTAAATTTTTGCATGATATAGGTTGTCTTGGGAGTAGATGTCGACACCACTCTGAAAGCTATATATATATACAGAGAATAAAATATAGAGAGAGTCTTAGGAAAGAGAATCTTAGGTATCTTTAAAAAATGTTGGAAGCATTAACCACGTAACTGTTTTATTTTCTTTACTCTCTGATAAGATGACACCTTCTATTTTGGAAATATTTTCTTATTTTGATTCAAATGGAAATCCATTGAACACTTGACTTATCTATGTATCCGAAATAATTTTAATATTGAATTATAATCTTTATAAATGGCTTATTTTTTGCTTACAACTATCAAAATTCGATAAATCGATGCACGTATGGCACTCGGGAAAAACAGTTAAGTGGTTAAAGATTTTTATCTCTTCACTCAGAGCGTGTGAAGATGCTGAAATCGTCAATTTTCCAGAACACGTGTTAAAAATAATTAAATAAAAAGTGACAACTGAATCGAGAAGTATGGAACCATTTTGGAATGAAGTTAGCATGGGCTAATTTAAGATAAAAATTTGGAAATTAATTAAGAATTAAATTAGATTTTTTAAATATTACTCTCTTTCTCTCTCACGCCCACACATACATGTACATATATTTACAAAGAATTCATTGAAAGTAAAATAATCGATTAG
>JAPMOR010110879.1:180451-195492 GCA_026543865.1 Argiope aurantia | reverse complement strand
ATAAATTTATCTCGTGTATCTCAGAAATGGCCCGAGCGATTTGGATCAAATTTTATATTCAGGTAAGGGTTTGTTTTTTAAGTTTATCTATATAAATGTCTTTTCTGAAAAAACGCGATTTTACACACACACACGCACAAAATTATAACTGAATATTGATATGTGGCTATACATGCAAAAGTACATCAGAGATGGAGCAATGGTCAGGGCTTCGGACTCCCTTGCATTTTTCGCATGCTCGATCCTGCGTTTGCAATTCAATTAGATTTCGCTTAAAACTTTAAACGAGCCATAGAATAGGTATTAATTACGATTTTACAAAAAAAAAAAAAAACTGCCAGAAAAAATTTTGTAGCATTTATAACATTTACAAAGTAACCGAACGAATCTTCAAAAATCTGATTTCATTAGTAAATTCTCAGTTTCTAAAAAAAATTAATATAAAGAAAGCTTAATATATTTTTTCTTTAATTACTCATTTCCTTTCTTAGTTTGATAGTTCATTATAAAAATGACAATGAAATTATAAAAAGAAATTTTCATATAGTTGGCAAATTTCCACAAATCGTTTTTAAAATTCTGTAAATCAAATTCTTGGGAGTTCAATGAACAAGATTATTGCGCAACGTTTCGACCACGCTTGTCCTTTTTTGTTTGTTTGTTTTTTCCCCTTTATAGTTATTGAACTTATCTCAACGTATTCTGATCCCAAATTTCTTTTTAAAAACGCAAATGTCCGCACGTGGTTATCTGTATTCTCAAGTGTCTCATGCTGAATCAGATCTATTGTTTCAAAAATTTTGCTCGAATTGTGCAAAGATGAAGTGCGAACATTCATTGGCAAATTTCCGAGTGCATCATCTTGACTCGTTGCATTAAACCTCAGCGCATGCGTGGCGAGTGGAAGAGGTTTTTATTTTATCCATGCCGATGTGATGTTTTGTTTTCGGTAGTCCGAGTGAACCGGCTTTAGAACCAAGGCGATTCTATGCATCCGGAAATAAAGCATTAATAAAAAATTGTTCTTGGGAAATTTAATGGACCGAAACTTTTGTACAGATAAGTTTTTGGTATGTTGTTTTATATTTTCTATCGTATGAATTATAAATTTTTCATGTATGATCTTGCGCTTCCATGTGCGTAAAATTAAGTTAATTTAGGAAAATGCATTTTATAAATGAAAATATTTTTAAAAACATCAAAGCCGCTTGGAACTTGATTGCACGTGACTTTAAACAAAAAAAAGTTTTCTTTTATTTGCAGAAATGCCTTTGCCCTATATAAATGTGCGAAAATGTTATATTGTGAAATATTATATGACTGATAATTTCAACTCAAATCTAAAGTGATTCCTTAAAAAGGATTTTAAAAAATCCTTAAATTTCTCTCATTGGGCAAAGGTGAGGTACGAATATTCAATGGCAAATTTCGGAATTTTGTACTAATTGATTTATTCCCCATTACTCTGAATTTTAATATAAGTTAAAGATTACTCCAGATAATTTATATAAATAAATATTTGATATTAAAAAAATTATTTTCGTTGAAAAGAATATATATTTGCTATAAAATGAATAAAATTTCATTGCAAAGAAAATGTACTGTATGCCTTGAAAGATTAATTAATATAGCTTAGAGTTGTTAAATTAGATTTTGTATCTTTAACCCTTTTTAAAATCTTTTTTAATATCAAGTCTTAGATGTCTCTCTCTTTGATAGTATTTTTAATGCATGCTAAATAAACTAACTATAATAAAGTCAAATAAAATTGAAAAACATGATGATTATTTAGTTTAAAAATAAGGATGTTAACTTTAAAAATATTTTAATAATAAAAAATTTTTTAAATAAGTATGCAAAAATTTTCACTAGTTTAGGACTGCAGATATTGCAGCAACTTGAATTTTCAATAATAGTTGGGCTCCTTTAAAATCTTACAGATTTAAATGATGAAGTATTAGAATTCTTAATACTATTGTTCGCTAATGTGAAAAGTATTATGTAAGAATAATTTTCTATGAAAGGAAAAAAGAAAAAAACTTATTTTGTTTGGAAAGGATTTTAATGACATCTTTACAGTCTTGTGTAGTTTAATTTCATTTTATTGAAATTTATTAATTTTTTTCTTTCTATTTGTAGGATTTGAACCAGTCTTGGTATAATCAGGTTCCAGAATTTTCAACATGTTTTGAAGACCTTATTCTTGTCTCATTACCTTGTTTATTGTATTGTTTCATTCTTTTTATTAATTTATTGGTATTTCCAAGGCCTGTCATTCCAAATCCACTGCCATGGACTTGGTTAAATATATCAAAAATAGTAAGATATTGCAGAATTTTATTTTATAGATTTAGGCTTATTATTTTGATTTATATAAAATTAATAATTTGTGATTCATTATATTGATAAATTTCATTATGAATATTAAAAATAAATAAATAAATGGTATACAATTATATTTTTAAATCTAATTGGTTAATTAAAATATCAAGGACCATTCTTAAACTAAAAATTAAGTAAGCATATACTAATTTATAATTAATTATATTTATCTTAACTAGTTTCATCTATTTATATGAAAGCCAACAAAAAATAATTATATGATAAAAATATTACTGCACTTTTTTATTTAATAATAATTTTTATTATTAAATATCATGTCAGTAAAGTACTGTATGATATTAAAATATTTTTTTGTCTTTGAAAATATCTTTTCTTTTGCCTTCACTTTGGCAGTATAAAAAATAATTAAGCCAAGAAAAAAATCCTAACTTTGCTTGATGTACTGTTGCATTACATAACTTAAAGTGTTGATAGTAAGAACTGTATTTTGAAATATTTGTTGACTGGTTGATTTATGAAAATAATATAAAATATTAAGAACATTGAGTATTTTGTTGCTGATACAAATCATTAACTAACTTTGAGATATATAAAATGAATTGCTTATTTAAAATAGGAATTTTAAGTCTTTTCTATTGCATTGTCATATTAAAAATTATTCATTGTATAAGGCATAATACTGCCATGTAATAAATAAGTAATGAAAATAATTGAATCCAGGTTCTTTCTATTTTATGTTTCTAATTATGTCATGCTATTTCCTGAAATAAAATTTGAATAGAAGTTGAGTTGTAAACTAATGTAACTAAATCAAATATCTTTTGCACCTCTCCTAACTATTAGTTCCTTTAATGAAGTACTATTTTTTTAATTACTAACAGCACATTTCTTCTTCAATATATCTTCATAAATAAACCTGCTCATTGGTGATATTCCTAATAAGTTATGATCCAGATATTGTTTGAAATAGCAGTACTTACTGTGTATTTAAAGGAAATTGTACATTATTCTTTTATTTCCAATTTCATTATTCTTATCATTTAATCTTTTATGACTGTCTGATAGTAAGCATATGAGTAAAGACAGATTTGATGCATAGCTCATGTACACAACACATCTTTTTCTGCAGCTTAGATTTGACTATAAAGATAAAATAAATGGCTATTTTCATTACTTCCTGAAGAATTAATTTCTGGAATTTTATGGTTCTTTTAAAGCTATTGTGGTTGCTAAGAATATTTAGGAAATAAAATCCAATTGTAATAAAAATCATTTCAAATTTTTCAGATTTGTTGGATTGGGTTATAAGAAAAAAGCTTGTTAAAAGGACAATAAAGATTTTATTTCTGTGGTCGTAACTATTATTTTTTGCGAATTTGTGATAAATTAGATATAATATTTATTAAATTAAGCATTATAAATCCTTTATATTTGAAAAAAAAAAGGTGTATTAATTTTTCTGACAATTTAAAATTCTGCTTAAGCATACTTGTATAGAACAGATTTTAAGTTTATATATATTTTTTATTTTTTGTTAAATATGATTTTGATGCTTTTTTTTTCTTTCAGATTCTGTCATTTTGTTTGCTTATTATGAGCTGTGTTTGGTGTGGTACTGCCATTCATGATATTTATTGCAGTCAATATGTGCCTTATTCTTCATTAATATCATCATGTTCTAAAGTTGCCATATTTGTGAGTATTCTTTCATAACAGTATTTTCATTCACAGTATATACATATATATAATTTGAATTCAAACTCTTCCATTAAATATATATATATATTAAAGTTTGTATTAAAAATTTATTTTGTTTCAGTTTTTGGTTACATTGAGTATGCTGAAACATCGATCAGATGGAGTTACCACTTCAGTAACATTATCTACATTTTGGTTTATCTTTTCACTATGTAGCATAATTTTATACAGATCAGTATTTTTGACATATTTCATTCTTGTAAGTAATTTATTTTAGTAGAATATTATATTTGAAAACAATTATAAAGTTTTACTTTATAATTTCCTTTTAATTCCATAATAAAAGACTTAATGTAAAATTTCCCTTATTAAACCAAGGAACCATTTTCTCTTATTAAACCAATAATATGCTTTGTTTGTTCATAGTTTTATACATGCCTCCAATTTCAGTTAGAATTAACTGCTTAATTTAATTTAGATAATGTTAACTTCTATTGAGAATACAAATATAATTAAATTAGAATGTTTCAAAATATGACAGTTGCATGGTGTATATATAAATGAATTTAGCTGACTAATTTTTTTAGTGCTTACAGTTTAAATATCTTAAGCAACTTATAAACTTGCTTTTTTTTTTTTTTAAGCCAGGGAAAGATGTTGATTATATTTCAACTTACAACTTTCACAGTGCAATTATCTATTGATTCAAATTTATGGAAGAATATTCTGAATATACATGTTAGCTAATCTTTGGAAAAGACACTTTGTGAAATGTTGGCAGAATGCTGACAAGTAAAAGGAAATAAAAATTTTTATGCTTGTTAAAAGCGCTTTACTGTGATATTCATCTATTTATAATTATATATTTGTAATATATGTAAAAATCAATTATGTCTTCCTTTATCCCAATTAACTAAATAATAATAATAGTATTTTTAGGCATTGTTTTTTTACTGTAGATTTCTTTTGAAGAAAAAACGTTTTTCTTTCTTTTTTTAATGATGAAACATTATTGTACAAAGCAATTTTTCCTTGTAATAATCTTTAATGTGTATCTATTTTTTAATATATGATTTCCTTTGTTTTATTTGTTTTCCTTGATGTTGCAGAAAACAGAAGATGCTTCTGGAATCATTTTTATTTTAGATATGCTCTTTTATCCTATAATTTTTATTCAATTAATTCTGTCAATTTTTACTGATAGAAGAAACTTCTCTACACTTCAGGTAATTGTACATTTTTTCATTTATTTTACAAATAACTATAAGACTTGTGAATTGTTTAGAATATTATTAAAATTTATAGTCTTGATTTTTTTTAAGTTCAAAATACCATCTTAAGATACAGCTATAAGTTGAAGTAATGTCCATTTCCATTTTTTATTATACCATCCAAAAGTACTTTACCCTTTCCATGTAGAGACTGCAGTACATTTTGCTAAGTTATACTTTTTATAATATTGAGAATCCTGTTACTACACTTTTGTTTTTTGAAGGAGGAATCGTCTAAATAAAAACATATGTATTGAAATTTGTATTATATTTGCTATTGATAGAAAATATTAGGTTATTTCTCATATTTATGTTTATGGTGCCATTATCATCATCTAAATGCAGTTCAGAATTATAGTATCCATTCCAATATAGTTTAGCGTTGCTTCATAATGGAACATTAATATAACAAAATTAAACTGAGACCTATTTGCCAACTTTTCATTTCTATTATGACATATGTTGTTCTTTTTTATAAACTGCTTTAACATATATCTATGTAAATTAGCATTATTCTCCCATTTCCTAAAATCTTTTCAATTTCAAATAAATTCCTTTTTATTTTTTATTTCAGGAAGCTAATATTATGGATGAAATATCATTCTTATCATATATTACATTCTTATGGTTTATGAAGTAAGTATAATTAAATGTATTCATTGCATGTTTGTTTTAATTTAATATTACTCAAAAGGTATATGTTTAATTACTTAATTGAATAGAAAATTGCATCCAAAACTTTAGAATTTTTCATGAATCTGAGTTTTAATTACTCAAATAAGTGCAAATCTGTTATTATGATTATTTTTAAAATATTAGAAAAATAATTGAAAGTATTCTTTATTCTGTTTTCTTTGATTTTCTTACAATAGAATGTCATATATATGATAATATATGATTAAAAAAGTATTCTGACTCTATGCAACCAAATGCTCTGTTTTGTTATAGTAAAAATATTCCTTGAAAGTATTCAGTATGACTTTTTAAAATCTCAGTTTGTGATGGTTGTTTTTTTGATTTCATAATTTTAATATTTACCTTTAGAACAATTTTAATTATTTATCCATTACTGATGACTCATGACACTATTTCCTTACTATTAGTTTTTACAATTTTTTAAAAATATTTATCATGTTATTCTATAGTGCACTGGATAATATTTTTCACTGTATAGTATTATAATTGATGAATAAATAATATAACCAGAGTGCAGAAATAAATGAAATAATTAAAAAATCCTTCTTTTAACTTAATGTTATTTGTAACACATAGATAAATAAATGAATCTATAATATAATAATTTATAATGTAAGTTTAATAGTATTTGAAAAATATAGATTATTTATTTTCTTTTGTTGTGAATAGTGCTTTACAAATTAAAATGATTTTTGAAGATATTATCCTTTTTACATTAAATTTTTATAAAAAAGAGAATTATGTTTTTTTTAACAAAATAACTCTTCCTATTTAATGATTTGGTACGCAATTTAATGCATGCCTACTGTTTTGGTGTAGGATTCACATGCTAGTTTTAATCCATTTAGTTAGTTGAATTGGAATAATATGTTCATCCGTATATAAACAAACATTGATGGATTTCTTCTGTCTAATCCATAGAGTTTTTACTCATATTTGTAAGTATGTGGACACACATATATGCAAATTTAACCCTAAAATAAATTTTTGGAAAATTATAATTCCTTTTTTGAGTATTTTCTTTGTGATAAATAATAAATTGAGCTGTGAAACTCTTTTTAAATAAGGGGAAAGAAGATGTGGACATGTTTATATTTAATTCCAAAAGTGCATTTTTTTTGAATAAATGAACAAATAAAAAAAACCTTTATTGTAAAATAAGGGAAAGGAAATGCTTTAAGTACTAAATATAATTATGTTCTTTTAAGCAAAAAATGCTTAAATGAATGTTAAATTTGAGGAAGTAATAATATTAATTGAAAATTTTCATTTTCAGTTATTTACATTGTTGGCTATTTTATACAAATGTGACTGATTTGTCGTGCAGATCCCATCCATTTTGTGAATTAAAATCATGAATAGTTTGTTTTTTCAATGCCTAAAGTTAAAATTTTATTATTCTTTCAGATTTATACATAAAGGCAGGAAAAAACTTCTGGTAGTTGAAGATTTCTTTTTTTCAAGTACTTATTTAACAGCTAAAACAGTATATGCATGCTTTGAAAAACATTGGAAGTATTATATGTGAGTATCTTTTTTTCCTACAGAAATATGGAATGAGAAAGAAATTACTTTTTTTTCTTACTCTTGTTTTTTGTGAATTTTGCTAATTAGATGTGATGTGCTTTATCAGGAATTTTGGTTGAAAAGTATTAATATGATTTTCTTATAAGGCCCTTTATAATTCTTGAAAAATATTATTTATTCAATACTTATGTATTAAGCATATCACTGATGAACAAAATCAATAAACTAACATGATATCTGTGGAAATTTTTTTGGCAATTAATCACTGTCTTGTGGTTAATACACAAATACCTTTTATATAAATGTATTGTCTGATAGATCAATTGATTGATAATTGACTTATAATAAGCTTGAAACAAATCACATTATATTTCATTACTTACTTTTGCAATTTAGAAACTGATAGTTAATTTGATTTGTTTAAACAGATATTCTTTGGAGTATATGGTTTGAATATTTCATTTATTCTTATTGAATTTTTTTATCTTTAATATAAAAATTCAATTCGTATTTAGAGCATTTATTTGAAAAATGCTGCCTAAAAGTATAGTAAATGACTTTTAATTTACTATTTTATTTATTCATTAAAACTTACTATTTCTTGTTTTGATAAGAACATGGACACTTTCATTCAATATCCCAAAGTAATTTTGAATGAAGACATAAAAATTTGTTCAAAATGTAAAAGTCTTAATGAACAAAAAAATAATTTTTATACATTCATTAAATGTTATATTGAAGAAGATTTTTTTTTTAATGAAAAAAGTATCAGAGCAGCAAATATAATATGAAATTGCAATTGCAAATTGGCTATGTGTATAAGTATTTAGAAATAGCATGCGCATACATGCCTTATCATAAAATAGTCAATATTTGGCCACATGGAAAATGTTTATTCTACTATGTGGTGTATGCTTCCTTTCTTCACATTTCCTCTCAATTTTATTTATTTTCTTTAAGTTGTGATTCACATTGTGTTTGCATGAATAAAAGGTATTGAATCTTTATTTGGAACATTAAAATTATCATTTTAATGCTGACAATATTATCTACATTTTCTGTTTGCTTGTATTTAATGAAGTACAATATTTATGGTGATAAGAAACAAGATGCTCAAAAGATTAAAAATAACTAATCATTTATTAAATATTTAAAATAAAATAAACTCAATATATGCTTTCTAAAGACATTAAAACAAAAGCATAACAAATCCACACCTCCTTTATAATAGAAAATCTTACACAAATATAAATTTACATAAATACAAGAATACCCAATTGTAAAGTTGCATAAATATTCCCACTTTCAGAATGACCTCATTTTTGGCAACCAGTTTTAAATTCTGTAAATATTGAGCAGCGCTCTTGCAACTATTCACTATAACATATTGCTAAATGAATATTTTTATATTTAAATTTTAGAATTGGAAATTTCAACCAATGAAAATTACTCTGCAATTTAAACATTAGAGTAACAAAAAGTAAATTCAAATGTGAGAATACAAGAAATTTTTTTGTATAACAATAATATTACTTCATTTTAACATATAGAAATGAAACTAAAAAGTATTCCTCTTGATCATGTAATTATCATTTTCATACTAAGTCTTCAAAAGAAATATGCATTATTTCAAATCTACTTATCTTAATTAGATTCCACTAACAAAGCAAATGATATTGTCTTGTCTTCCAGATGGAGCTATTTCTATTTTTATTTCTCATATAACTTGCTATGTTTGTCCATTTTATGTTAATTTTTGTTTTCCGTAACACTCTATACATATCCATGTTCCTGTAACAATCTATACATATCCATGTTCCTGTAACAATCTATGCATATCCATATTAATTATTTTTGTTTAATATAATGTTAAAATGTGTATTTAACATGTTTCTAGAAACTTTTCATTTTAATTTTCTGTTTTATTTTTCAGGTTACCTGAAAAGCATCCAGATATTAGTCTTCTTTGGGCCCTGTTTAAAGCATTTTGGCCATGGATTGTAGGAGTAGTACTTATAGACATTTTCTCTGTCATAATGCTGCTTATACCACCTCTTCTCTTAGAGTAAGCATTTTTATATTATAAACCTCTTAAATCTTTTGTTATGTATTAAATTTCTCTCAATCTGTTTTCAGTCTTTTTTTTCTTTTTTTTTCACTAATAACTGACTTTCAGAGAAAAAACTTAATAAATAAATAAGATTAATATCTTTAATTATGTCTCTCAAGAAGTATAGTTAGTTGTGGTATAGACAAAGCATACATTTTCTTTAAATAATGCAATGTAATTGTTCCATTGGTTGGCATGGGGTGAATGCATACAACTGACTTAAAATATACTTTCTTTATAGCTTGACTTATATTATTATTCCAGTTAGTGCATTTGTAATATTTCTTGATGAATATTCAAGTAATTTAAATACATAGAGAAATAATTATAAGGCAGAAAAAAAAATATTTTATTCTTTCCAGCCGAATTATTGATTTTGCAACTGATGACTTCTATTCTTGGAGAGGATTGTTCTTTGCCTTTTTGATTTTCTTGATTGATTTTGTTGGGAAAATATTATCGAACAATTCAGTCCATTTGATGTCTATTTCAGGTATTCAGTTCCAATCTGCTTTAATGGGTGCCATTTTTAGAAAAGTGAGTAAATTTCATATGCTTAGCAGTTTTTGACTAAGCACTGATGTTTTATTAATATTTATAGTTTATACTGAAATTCTTAACTCCTATATAATGACATAAAATTATTTCTGATTTGCTCAAATTAATGGGGTGATGGATTTCTAGATGATATACATAGTTTAAAAGCTGTACAAAGCAGATTAAAATTCTTATTTTGTTTAAGGTGTCTGTATAAAAGCAATAATTGCCTAATATATGAAGCAGAATGCCTATTTTTCATCTTATCCGTGTGTCTAGATGCCTGTTTCTCGGAGCTGTATTTATATACTAATTCATGTCCTTCATTAGAATGCAGCATCTTCACTAAAGAATCAATAAATCGCTCCTTTTATGATTCTCTGCCACCTTCTGAAGAGGTTTTGTCAGGACTTGTGATGAAGTTAGAATTCTTTTAAATGTCATTTTAGCATGATAATTTTTATAGACTGGCCTACTGTTTGTAAATTGTGACACACATAATTAAAAATTCTGCAAAACTTTCCAGCCTTATTGATTCAAAAGTATTTGAATATAGCTGATAGTTACCTGATAATTGGTAAGCACTCAATTAAAAAAAATTGTTACATTTTTTTTTGGGGGGGGGGATTTTCAATGAAACATAATCATTATTTTTAACTTTATTTGTCAACAACTTTGTTGTATATTATTGCACAAAAATATTTTTATGCCTAATTATAATTGTAAAAAAAAGGGGGAGGGGCTTTCCTTTGATGCCATTTTGTTTCTATATTTTTTTTTTTTTATATTTTCTTTTAGGCATCCTTTACAACAATGCTTTAAATTTTTTTAGTAACCTTTTTTCTCCACACCTGCATTATATGCATTTTGTGTGCTATATAACTAAGAATGAATATTAGAAATAAAATAGAGATAGACAAATGAATCTTAGAACATTTTTCTTTTGTGATGTTTCCATTTTTGTCTGTTCAAATTTCCTGTAACTGTTTTTTAAAATTAAGTTAGATTATTTTTTTTTCAATGAAATTACATTTTATTCTAGATTATTAAATGGAAAAAAAATTATGTGTATGCATTTATTCTTCTAAAAATTCTTTTTCCCTGTTGATAGTTTAAAAAATTATGTACTTTAGGAAGTGGGGAGGGAAAACATTATGTTAATCACTCCCTTTTCTGCTTTCAGAATTTAACCATGGCGAATTCTGCAAGGAAAGATTACAACAGTGGTACTTTGATGAGTTTATTGACTGTGGATGTGAAGAGAATACAATGGTTTACTATGCAATTTGCGGCCTTGCTAATAGTGCCGTTTAAAATTGCTCTCATTATCTATGTAATGTGGCAGTATATTGGGGTATCAACTTTAGCTGGTGTTGCAGTCATTGTTGTTCTATTCCCATTCAGTTATTATGTATCAAGAATTGGTTGGAAATATAATGTAAGTATTATTTTTTCTTCTTGTTAGTTGACTTTGAAACAAAGTTTCCTCTGACTTGTTATATTTTAATTCTTAAATTTATTGTTGTTAGTTATTCAATGTTTCTGATTTTTCTTGCTATAAGCTGTTATTCTTTCATTACTTTTATTTAAATGAGTATGCCCCCAATTTTCATAAAAAAAAAAAAAAATTTAAAAATCCTGACAAAAAATTTTAAAGAATTTATTATATTAATATATATTTACTTTATAAAAAACATTCTTCCAAAAGAAGATATAGTACATGGAAATTCTGTTAAGTAAAGAAAAAAAACTGATAAATCTATATATTTTCAAGATTTTGTGTGTGTGTGGAAAAAAAAATTTTTACGTAAAAAAATTGTCTGATATTGATTGGATGTAAGTTCATGTCCAAGGTACACTAATTCATCAAATTATTTTCCATCAAAACTTTTTCCATCTTTTTCATTAAAGAATTCTAAATCTCTTTTTATATTTCAACTGATATTTTTCCCATTTATTTCATTTCACATTTATAACTCAAACAGCAACAAATTTTGATACCTATCTCTTCTCTGCAATCTTATATAGAAATGTGAACCAATCTTAGGTGCTTAAATTTTTCTTCTATGATGAAAACTAAGGCTAAATAAAAATGCTTGTTTCAGGGTGTAAATAACCCTGAGAAGGGCTATTGCAAAATTTTAAATTTTCCCTAAAAAGGTCTGATTTTCTGCACTAAATTTTTTCAATCCTTGGATCTGATTGGCCTAAATCAGAACCTACTGGGTGAAATTTGTAAAATATTATGAAAATTATATTATTTTCAGTTTTTGGTGAGGTTATAATCCTTTTACATGAAAAACTTTTATTCGTTTATCATTATATACCTTTCTAAATGGCCATTAAGTAAAATGTAGTATTTATTCTTCGTTTCTTTGTCATCTCTTTTATTATTGAATAATATACTGTAATAGATATTATTCATAATAATGTGTAATTATTACTGAAAAAGTATATGTACTTTATCTATTTGGCTTATCAATATGGATAAGAGAAATTGGATTTCTACCTTTTTTCTTTTCTTTTTGATACAATAAAATATATTCCCTGCCCTCCTTTCCTTATTCATTTGAGGATTGTTTGTTAAATGTTCTATTATGTACTTTTTAATTACAGTCTTATGTAATTAGAATTCTATTTTTACTATTATAATGTGATATTTTGTGAAAAATTACCACTCTTTATTTCCATATTTATGAGGGGGAAAATATATGAAAGTTGAGGCAAAAAATTAACACATTAGATACAATATTTACATTTTTTTATCTGTGAGATGTGTGAATTTTTTCATTGGTAATATTTTGCTGCTGCATAATTCCATGGTTATTTGAAACTATATTATTTTTGGAACTATCACCTCTATTTTACAAAAAAATAAATTGGTTAATGGAATATATATTTCCAAATGAAAAAGTTACTCTTTTGTGCATAACAACTTCTTCAGTATAAAATTCTGCATTTTATGCAGAATTTCTATAAATATCGAGACTTCTTTAAAGGCAATCTTAGAATTAATAATTCCCTTTATGCTGGAATATAAGAAAAAAAAGAAGAGATTCTAATTAATTTGATATAGACAAATTGTTATTAGTGAATAAAAATGTGGCTATTGTATGAAGTAGAAAAGAGAAGATTATAAACCAAATCATTTTATAATATATATTTTAAGAAGAGAAAAAAAAATACATTTCTTTGAAATGTATTCAAAGATTGAGTTCATTTTCTATAACAAGTTGACTCAAAACAAATTGCAAAATCTTACTTATTTAATGACAGGATAGGTTATTTAAATTATAAAACAAATATTAAATTTTTTCAATTATTTATATAATTGCAAAATATTTCATTTTTTTCTGAATGTGAATATGTAGGTCAATTCATTTTGCTTCTTAAAAAATGCTGTTAACTTGTAATTTAATGTTTTTATTGGTTAAGTTATTGAAATAATACATTTATCATGTTTGGAGTAACTAAATATAATAAATTAAATATACTTGAATAAAAAAAAAAGTTTATTTATATAGTAGACACAAATATTAAAGTTTAAAATGAACAATGTATCACCTTGTCCTGACAAATCATCTTTGATTCATGACAGTTCCATTGTATATTTAACTAATTAAATAATATTTCAATATACAAATAAAGGATATTTGGATATCCCTATATCCAACATTTCAGATCATTGATATTGGAATAATGTTGAAATTCTCTTGAAATGTGTAACATATTTTAAAATAAAAATTGAATGAAATTCATTTACATTTTCAGGACAAACAAATGGAAGTAAAAGATTTCCGTTTGAAACTTATGAATGAAATACTCAATGGCATAAAAGTAAGAATTTTTCCTCAATATGCAGATTGCTGATAATTTATATGTTACTTATATTCACCATCAACATTTCCGTAGATTTTGAAATTGTATGCTTGGGAAATACCTTTTGCTGGAAGAATTTCCAAAGCAAGAAATAAGGAAATAAAGTGGATTCGTTATTCTTTCTTCACTTATTTAGTGACAATATTTGTTTACAACTGTGCTCCATTCATGGTAAACATTTTCTTTATTTTCACTTAAAAAAACCTTATTATATCCATCTAGTTTTTATTTGCTTTTACTGAACTTGATTTGTTTCATGTATGTAAATATGTAATTTATTAACTTATTTTTCCACCTGTTCCTGCAGGAAATTTTAATATTTGAAATTTTAAATAGTTGTGTGCTCCTAGTGACTATACGATGCTTTCATATTTTTTGAAATTATAATTTGATAAATTTAAATTAATATTTGAATCTGCATTAATATCACCGTTTTGTTGTGAATTTATGAAAGAAATTGAATTTAAGGTACAATAATATTTCTAGTAATAAAATATAAGACTATTAAAGAATTAGAAAATAAAAAAAAATTAAAATGTGCTTTTATTAATGTATTAAAAGTAGAAAAATTTTTAAGAATAATATGAATTTCAAAACAAAATAACATAAGTTGTAATGCTTTGTAAAAATAATATTATAATCAAATTAAGTTCTTTGTAAATATCATAAAAAATAGAATTTCTAAGTATTCAATAAAAATTCAAAACACTTTAAGAAATGTCATTAAAATACAAGTTTCTTAATAATATTTCTATCTACTATGCTGAAAACTGTTACAATTTTGTTCTATCTTAATAATTTTTTTTTCTAATTTTTAGATGCATTGTAAAATGTTTTTAATTTTTCATTGACAAATTCAAAATTGGCTATAATCGCCTATTTTCGCTTTCAAAAGAAATTGTTTTACTGGCAGTCATTTCAACATTCGTCATTGTGTAGACTTCAAATATTTGAAGCCCACTTTCTAAATATATAAGTAA
>JAPMOR010110879.1:117766-180351 GCA_026543865.1 Argiope aurantia | reverse complement strand
TGTATGTATGTATATAAAGTACATATACATTGTTTTAAAGTTATACATTTATGCATTTACTGATATTTTTAATAGATTCCAAATTTATGATAAATTTGGAGAAAACCATAAATGTTCTTGAAAATACAAAAATTATGATAATATTTGTATTAGGATTCGAAATACAAGTTCTTTTTTTCAAAATTTATTTGTATTAATACACATCTGTTTTAATAACTAATGTAACCATAGAAAGCATCAGCTTGAATGTGTGGGCAAAAATTGATAAGTGACCGTGAATTTCTGTGAGCCATTTTAAGTTTGTAAATCTCTTTTAATGTGTGTAATCTAATGTAATAATGTGTACAAATCTAAATTATTTTTCTATGTGAATTCTCTCTCTTTTTAGATATCCATTGCAGCTTTTGCAACATTTTTGTTGAAGGATCGCAATAATGTTCTGAGTCCTACTAAAGCTTTTGTAACTTTAACGTTGATGGAACTGTTGAGGTATGCTCTTTTTGAATTACCTGATGCTGTTGCTGATCTTATACAGGTAATTAGACTTTAACTAATCTTTAAATATTTTACTTTTGTCTTCTATTTGTTTAATTTTCTCATGTTTAATAAATAATTTTTATCTTTTCAGTTCAATATTTCTTTAAAACGACTAAGAAAATATTTTAACTGTGAAAATAAAAATGAAGGAGTTATTGGAAATAATCCTGACAGAGGTAACTTTGCTTATAATTTTTGAATAAATATTTCAGACAGAAATATAAATTGTACTGTTTAGTCATTATTTTAAAAATAATAATTTTTTATATAATTATTAACTGATATATCTGAGTTGTAAATATTTCGCTGTTTAATATTTTTAATGTAAAAAAATTAATTTATATAAAATATTATAAAAAAAATTAAAGAAAAAATTACTAATCAATGAGGTCTTTACTACCTTTATTCATTGATTTTCATTTATTGTCTCTGGTTTATCTACTTTTTCATCCAGAAACTAAATCTGTGCACGATCTACATGCTATATGCTCATTTCTTTGATTTTAGGTGAAAGTGCATCAGTGTGTCGTATGAATTTTATCAATAAAAGTATTTTAATCAATTGCACTTCTTTTAATTCTCACTGTGTTCCTTTCATACATTGTAGTTAATTTTTAACAGCAATTCATCTTTTTACTTAAATCTTGCAATTTTTATTTATTGTGTGTCTGTGTGTGTATTAGAATTCATAATAGCATTGCATCATTGTTTCTGTTATATAATTTTTAAATTTTAAAAAAATTATCCATTGTTTCTTAAACAATTACATTTTATGCATTAGCTGATTTGTTTTATATTTAAGTAAATATATCCCAATTCATGCACTCTTAAATTAAACCTTATGCTTAATGCATTGTGGCCAAACATAGCTCTTACATCAATAAACCTTGCACAAGACTACCACCATTTAGAAACTAAACCTCTCTTCTTTATATCTTTGCACTTTCAACCACCTGGTCCTATTACAGTACCCCTTGAGTTTTTTTTTTTTACCCTTTGGTCAAATTTGAACAATAATCTTAATTTTCCAATATTCTAGTTAGAGGCATTTAAAATTTCTACATACAAAACTTCCCAAACCAATTAGATTAACAATATTGGAATAATAAAAATTTGTTCTTCAATCTTGTGCATAAATTATTTTGTTACAAGAGTTAGCCATGGAAAACTATGCAAAAATTCTGAAGTTTGGCTTTATTTTTATTACCTAATAAAATATTTTAAGAAATAATTCATTTTAAATGTTGAAGCACAGCTAATCTAGAAATTGACTTATAATGGGAATGTAAAAATTTTATTTCATTCTTTCTGAAAAATTCCATTTCAGCTCATCTCTTATTCACTCTTTCAGATGACTTCTTATGACAGAACAAGAGACATATTCGTTTTTGGCTTTCTGTATAGATAGATAGATAAATTAAAGTAGTAGATTTGCATGGGATTTCACTTACTTTTATATATCGATTTCAAAACGTCATATATATTGATTAAAATTGATTTGAAACTATGCTCTTTTTTTCTATAAAAATATGGAAAAAGATTCTTAAAACAGAAAATTATTGGATGTGCTTACTTTTAATTAAATCTTTTATCTAGAATTCAAAATGATTTTCTCAGAAAAAAGCATTTTTGAACAACAAAAAAACAAAAACAAAACTGTGATAGGTATTAAAGTGGTGCTATTTTAATAATTTTAACTGTATTGATTGTGCATATGAATCATCCTTATAGAGTCTATTTACATCATTGTGCTGTTAGAAATGTAAATGTCCAGTTTAACTATCTTTCAACTTTTGCAGTCAAAAAATTTTTTATACCTCATGTAAAAATCCTACAAATATTATTTAAAACTCCTATTCCTTAGTCTTTAGCAATGGAAGAAAATCACATTGTTAAGTACTATATAAAATGATTAAAAAAACAATTTGCAGTGCAACTATTAAATCTTGTTGAAAATTATGCAAATTATTTTTTTTAATCCAAAGTATATGTGAAATTTAGTTGCTCTAAAAAGCACACTGACTAGTAGAATGCCAATATGTATACAAACACTCTGATTCTCTTTTAATTATTAATGGAGATTAACTACATTCCTTATCAATCAATAGATTGATAAAGCACATCCAAAAGAAGCAGTTAGGTTTTTAAAAAATCTTATCTATTGTTAGTACATTATTTTTTAAAATTATTAACTTTTCATGCAGATCTTTATAAAAGGTATTGGTTTACTTTGTCAACAGCTGAATTGTTTTGATTACTTTCTTTTCTATTCATCGCACTGTACCCTGGAATACAGAACTTCTTGAATTTTCTATCAGTTGAATTAGTCATATGATTGCAGAATATTTCAGATGTATGTTTTATGTTAGCTTATGTTAATAATTTGCATAACAAAACATTTTTTATAAAACATTTTTGACAATGTGAGTAGCAGACCATTGAAATATCTAGTGATTAAAAGTTTGTCAGGAAATGAAAAGTGACTTAATCGGTACCGTGTTTAGGGTTGGGATACTCACTCATGTTCCACACACCTGTAAAACAACGTTTTTTAGGGATTTCTTTCAAAAAGAGCAGATGAGCATTGATGGAGTATATTTAGGGTTTATAAATTTTGGCATAAAATAAAAATTGGCAAAATCAGTTCTGGATTGGGGCTGGAAGAATCGATTCTTTAAGTTGTCCAATTATTTTAAATATATGCATTTTTAATGTGCTTTTGAAAGGAAAGAACCAAACAAATCAGCTAACCAGTTTGTTGAGATATCATTTCATATGATGCATTTTCTTCTGAAATTTCAACTGTAGATATATATATTTTAGGTGAAGCTATTACTGTGAAAGAAGCTTCATTTTCATGGGTATGCAATTCTGATTATGTGTTGAGAGATATCAATTTCCATGTTCCTGAAGGCAAATTGATTGCTGTGATTGGACCCGTTGGCTCTGGAAAATCATCGTTACTCTCTGCCTTGTTAGGAGAATTATATAAGAAAAGTGGATCTATGAATTTAAAGGTCAGTGTGCAAAATTGTGTCATTCCTATAACTGTTTTGTGTATATAAACTGGATAGTTATTAAGGTATTAACATCATTTCCTCTAAACTAATTTTGTAGCAGTTACGTAACATTACCACCTTCTCTTTGATAAAATTAATATATTTGCTAAGAAATGGTAAGCAGGTGGGCCATTGATTTTGTTTGTTTTCTTCAAGCTCCAATGAACCATTAAAAAAAAGACAAGTGTATTATTACCAAATTTATTACTAAAAGTTTTGTACAATTATGGTTAATTTTTAACGAAATCACCATGAAGGTTCAGGCATTTCTAATATCAATATATCTCTCTCAAAAAAAAAAAAAAAAAAAATTCTGTCATTGATGTAAGAATTTTTTTGAAGCTCTTGATTAATCTTAAATTTCTTTAAATTGTATTTTAAGAAAAGAATTTGGAGCTAAAACTGAATGTCTAAGCATACACCCTCCACAATTTTGGAAGTCACAATTTTGGAATGCTGGTCAGTCTACTCATTGATTGAGATTCCAGCATCATGGTGAACATAGCTTAGGGTTGAATGATTTTCATCTGTTTCTTGAATTTGCATCGCTGGCAACAGTTTTTTTTTAAAGAAAATATGGGAAACATGATCCACTGATACAATAATTGATGGTAATTATATCAAACAATAACCTTTGTACATAATTTTTAGAAATAAATTCATTTTGCTCCCCACCTTACTCTTTTATTTATGGTCCATCCAGGTTTTTTAGGGGAAAAAAACACTCCTTGTTGAATTCGTTATGCAATGGGTCACTTCAACAGCCTGGAACTGCAAATCACATCAGTTGTTATAGAAGTGCAAAACCTACACATCAGTGTATATTTTGAAATAAACCTTTTATATAAATACTAATCTTCTGAGTTATTAATAAAAAATTATTTCATTAATAGAATATTCAACTCCACATGTTACACAAATTAATATTTCTGGTAATATTGGCAATTGTAAATTCAATCGCCAGTTTTCCAACTGCTCTGTTGTTAAACGTGTCATATTCTATGGAATATTTAATCATTATTTGCCTCACATTAAACTGTTTTAGTTTAGATACTGCCTATAGACTTTAATGGTATGGTAGTTTTAGTTTAGTAAACTTATCAAGGTATGGTAGTTTTAGTTTAGTAAACTTATCAAAGTACACATTTAGGGATAAATATTAAAATAAAATATTTTAATAAAATATCCTTTTCTATTACCTTATTTTTTTTCTTTGTAAAATATTATAATTTCTGTTTCTCATTTTGCCAAGTTCACCACTTTTATTAAAATAATGCTTCATACTGTTTTGAGATTGGTAATTGTGGATAGATTATGTTATGGGAATAAGGAATGTTTTATTTATTTATTTTTGTAAATTTTTTTTATATTGGTTTTATTTTATGTTTCCAAATAATAATAATATCAATAGAAAAAAAAATACATTTAAACTTTCCATTTTAAAATCTTTCTTATTCTAGCATAATTTTTTTCTTAATTACTCAGTAAAGGACTGTGACGTTCTTGTATTTACTTGGAATACCTTGCTTTAAAAATTGTTTTTATATTACTTTAAATGTTTGACTTCTTAATTGTGAGTAAATTAAAAGTTTCAATCATTGCATTAATTCAAAAAAGTCAGTTAGTTTAAAAAAAAAAAACTTCCATCTGTTTTGTTTACAGGGTACTATTGCTTATGTGCCTCAGGTGACATGGGTGCTTAATAGATCTCTAAAAAACAATATTTTATTAGTAAAACACATGGCAGAAGAAAGATATAACAAAATTTTGGACTTGTGTTGTTTAAGAGCTGATTTGGAGATTCTACCTGCTGGTGATGAAACAGAAATTGGAGAAAAGGTATCATATTATGCCAAATGTTGTATATTTCATTTTTATTTATTTACTAAACTCGTATTATATTTAAATGCTACTTTTGCTCTGTTCTAATATATCTTAATAATCCAAAATATGAAAAAAGTAAAATTATAGATAAGTGAATTGTTTTTCCTAATTTTCATTCATAAACAACTTAGTTTGTGAATACATTTTCTGACTTAATTGTGAAAACAGAAGCAATATAAAATTAAAAAGTAAGAAAAATGACGAATGGTAGTAATATTAGTATGTCTATAGGAAAAATCACTTACTGTTTTGACGAAAAGCTGGTGAATTCTTTAGGAATAATAGGCCTAATAAACCTATGGATGATAAATTGATTTCCTTAGTAAATATCACCTGATAATGTAATTATATACATATAATGATTTCAGTTTATCTATATTCTAAAAATAATTATTTCATAATCGCATAAACTCTGGTTTCACATTAATTTCTGAATTATGCTGGTTTTTATTTTCCCACAATGACTTCTTAAATATGTCAGTTCAGAATGTTGTGGCAGCATACTCTTTCCTGAAACTTTATAAATTCAAAATGATTTTGCACACTGTAATCTTTCTGCTTTCCTAGCTGATACACTTCACTGTGTTGGCCATGGATTTTACTAAGAAATCTGATTATCGATTTTTTAAAAGAATTGGACTACTTTGATAATATTCTGAAGAATAAAAATTTGCTTACAACATGCTTGATTCTTTTTTAATCAAAGAATATTTTACATAATTTTCGAGAAGAATACATAAAAAAAAATCATTACATTACAGAAGCACTTTATTCGTTTCTTTGACTCATAAAGTTTGTGCAACTGTGGTGAAAGCTTATAAGCCAGTTAACAACTACGCTGCACGAGCAATTGCTTGTATCATGGTCATGTTACTGGTCTGCGAACCACAAGGTCTCAGGTTCTATCCTCGCTCATACCAAATCGCCACATTTTCGATCCGCTACATTGGTGACCCGGACGTGATAGCTTCAACCTTCGTACAGCTGTTGTGGCGCCATCTACCCACAGCAAACCAAAGTCGTCAGCTTCACTTGACGCAGCAACACAAAGTCGTCAGATTCACTTAACGCAGCATCAGCAACCACTCACCCACAGACGCTCGCCATAACGCTTGGCGCTACTGAAATGGGTACAGGCGCATTAGAATCAATAGCTAAATACATCACCACTCAACACCCATATCGTTCATCTAACTGGAGAGAGAGTCTGTGGTGAAAGCTTATAGTGCCAGTTAACAACTTCACTGCACGAGCAATTGCTTTTGTATCATAGTCATGTTACTGGACTGCGAACCACAAGGTCCCAGGTTCTACCTTCGCTCATACCAAACCGCCACATTTTCGATCCGCTACACTACATTTCAAGGAACAAAGGCATCCAAATGAAGTAGTATCAAGCCATCACATTAGCATTTTTGTTGATATAACCCTCCCCACTGGACAAATTTTGTTCACCATTGAAACTGAAATGACCATATATACTTTAAATATATTACTTAAATGGTTTAAATAAATGGGGTGAAAATATTATTTAGCTTCTCTTTGTGCATATATAGTATTTTATAATTATAATCAGAAAGACTATCACTAAAAATTTGCATTTTTTCATTTGTTTTCTGAATTATATGTTTGACTATTAAAGGATGAGACTTTATGACTTTAACATGAATATCCCGACTGTCAAAAGAAAACAAAGCAAAGTACAATTTGTTGTTCATTGGAAATCAAAAATGACAGTTAAAAGTTGAAATTCTACTCAATTGCAAGTGTTCAGTGTGAGCCCCTCTAGAAATAGAAAGATATCGAAGCAGTACGATAGTTCATCCCGTAATTTTTTCTGCATGTCTGGTTTGAAGCTTTGAAAGGATGCATATATGCGTCCATGACGATATTTCATTTTTTTTGAAGGGGGGGATGCTTTAACAGAAGACCACACTAGTTCTCCCCCCCTCCCCTTTCTACCAGTCTACATTGATAAACTTGAGGTATGTATTCTGTGGCCTTTCAAAGCACCAGATCAGAAATGCTAAAAGAGTGTGGGATTAGTTATTGTATCACCTGGATATCACTCATTAAACTTTTAACATATTTTGTGGTTTCGGCTGAACAACAAGTTATACTTTGGTTGTTAGCTTTCCTTTAATAACCCTGCAAAGTTGGGATATTAATTTGTAATCATCCTGTATATTAAATTTCATATCCTTTCAGGGTGTTAATTTAAGTGGTGGTCAAAAACTGCGCGTCAACTTGGCACAAGCAGTGTATCAGGATAAAGACATCTATCTTCTTGATGATCCCTTGAGTGCTGTTGATGTCCATGTTAGGAAATCTTTATTCAATGACGTTATTGGTAATAATGGTTTATTAAAGAATAAGGTATGTTATAAAAATTGTAGCTAACCAGAATCTAAAATTCTTTCTTTGCCTTATCAGCCCACTATATCTATTTAAATATCTACAGGTTTATTTATGATGAGTTGCCTCGGTCGATCAGCTGGCTCGTCGGAAATGTTGATTACATTTGATTTCAGATAAAACGTTTAGGTGTATCTTCAAATCCGTAATTCCACCATGCTGTCTGGCATTCAAGTCGTGTTATTTTAATTGTCTTAATTAAGTTTTGTTTATCATGTACATGGTATGACTTCTTTCAAAAAATTCAACCAATTCCTTAAATAATGGAGAAGGGTAATAATGACCCTTCCTTCCTACATAATAACTGAGTCCTAATCAGATTAAAAGGAACTTTCATCCAAGGGTTCTTTTTTGTTTTGCTTTCCAGTCAATTGAATTTTATTTTACAAAAATAAAGTATTTATAAATGAGATGACTACGGAATAAAAAAGAAAAACTTGGATGAAATATTAGTTTCAACAATGAAAATGATTTCCGTTTCATTTCATCAATGAAGTATATTGCGCGGTAAAATACACTTAGAATATTTTTTTTAATGAATTTAAGATGAAAAGAATTAAAAACCAAAAAACAAAAGTATTAAATGAGGATCAGGTGCAAAATAAAGCTTCATGAACGATTGTTGCTATTATGTTTTTGGTTAAGGTAACCAAAAACATAAGCATTAATCAAGAAATACAAATAGAGTGAATTGCTTCATTACAAGACTAGCTAAGTAGTCATCTCTGTTTGAATTATGCGTTTTTCAACAAATTGAATTCAATATATAGTGATTCATAGATATTCCATAAAGATTATCCTCAACTTACCTTATACATATTGAATGAAAAAGATTGGAAATTGGAATAAGAATAGATGAGTCCTATACCAAATCGATTCAGATGTCTTATGTATTGAGCTCCTAAAGTCAGGCGAATCCTTACATTAGTGATGGAGATGATGACAACAATATTATTATATCATTGAAAGAATTAAGGATTTCTTACTTATGTACCAGATCCTCGGGGGGGGGGGCACCTCGAAATGAGAAAGATGCTTCCGGCATGGTGGTTGGATCTCATCACCCTGGAAGGTACACAGATAGGTGGTGGATCTGACTCCTCCCATCGATGACGGGACGTAATTCCTTCGGGGAGGGTTGTACCGTGGCCAGTGATGGCCCTTAGGACTCAACCACAATTCTCGCCAATGTTGCTGTTGCAGCGTTCCGGTCATTCAGCCTTATAGTTTAAATCCGTGTGTCTTCGTGGCGGGTCGGAGAGTCAGTTGGTTGACGTACTTATGTACCAGATCCCCCTGAGGGGCACCTCAAAAGGAGGATGAGAAGCTTCCGGTGTGGTAGTTGGATCTCGCCACCCTGGCAGGTACACAAATAGGGGGAGGGGGGATTTGACTCCTCTCATCGATGACGGTATGCACTTCCTTCGGGAAGGGTCGTACCGTGGCCGGTGATGGCCCTTACTAACAACCACAGTTCCCGTAAATGTTGCTGTTGTGGCGGTCCGGTCATTCAGTTTTCTGTTTCCGTGGGCTTCCGGACTGATCGGAGAGTCAGTTATATGACTAACTTATGTACCAATTTCAAATATCCATACTAACGTTCCACCTGAAGGATTCATTCGTACATAGACATAACAAAATCAAGACAAATTGGGCAATTGATGCAATGGCATAATGAGGATAAATGTCACCTGAAGCAAAATAAAACTTTCCGTCTCAAATAAAGGAGTAGTACTTTAGTCAGTTCTAAACAGAAAAGAGAAATTAAAAATTTCTTTTTGAATAAAAAATTTTCCATAAGGTATTTTTTACACCAAGAGATTGAGAGGGACACGTCAGCCCCAATAGACTCTCCTGGGCCCTTCACTGGTTCTACCTGTGTCCAAATAATCATCATAATCTTGGCAAGGGTAAATGGTACCCACGGTATTATATTTATAAGGAGGGTGTTTTTTTTTTTTTTTTGAACCATCATATTTCATATGAACTAAAATTTTGAACTAATGCTTAGGGTATTTGTTGCTTTTTCCATGCTATCCGATCCCTGCTCTTCTTTTTTGATATATGTGTATAGCAACATAATATCTGAGGATCATGCAAAATAGATATTTTTTCAAACATCTACTTCTTGGGACCTCATGTATAGGTACATTCCATCCGCGGCGATGGAGCCATTATTCAACATAGCATAATTGTTGTGTTGTGTGATATCCGAAAATCTTCATATTTATTTGGTAATTTCCTCTTCCTTTTACTCAAGATGGCGACTTTTATTTATTCTCTTCTACACATGAGTGAATATCATAACAAGTAGTTGGCATATTGTTTCCATTGTATGCCTTTGACAATACGTTTGGAAGCAAGTTTCCTAACTCACGTATCATGTTGGTGTAGTGCAAAAATTGGGTGCCATCTCGGGTGTCGTCCTCATCATTTGATGGTGGTTCAAAATTACGATATCCGTCTCATAACCCTACATTAATTCAGAAGGGGCGTTAATATAATTAAACTAAATTATATAATTAAACTCAATTATAAGCTCCAGGTGCTTTAAACCTTATTGCTAATAATAGAATTTATAATTACTTGTTTGTAAATTTTTGCAAATTTTTATAATAAGTAAAATTATTTAAAATTGTCTAAACAATGCAAATATTATTTCAGATTCATAAAGAACTAAATGTTTTTAACATGTTCACTGTTATGATTCACGTCATTAGATAACTCTTCCGTTGCTATTTCTTACCTCTGATAGAAAAAGAGTAATCTGATTAGAGAATAGGCATGAATCACGACGATTTACGCAGTGTATTAAATACAATTGATGCAAGCATTGTATTGACCTGTTAAGACGCTTTACTGTTATTATATATACATTAGCTTTATTGTATTATATGTCGAAATCCAAAATGTAAGTTTGGATTTTAAATATATATATATGAATTATTGAGGCAATAGTTTGGAGGATAAAGCTGATTTGAAGGTGGAAATGAAATTGTATCTTTATATCATGTAATTATTTCATTTTTAATGTCAATTTCTTTAAGATTATGAAAAAAAAAATTTCTTTCATTGTAGACTAGAATACTGGTCACTCATGATACATCAATATTGCCAGATGTAGACATAATTGTGAACATGAAGGATGGGAAAATTGACGAAATGGGTTCTTACAAGGAACTTTTAAACAAGAAGGGATCGTTTGCCAGCTTTGTGGAAGAACACTCTCCTCACAAAACAACTGAAGAAAGTGAAGTAGGAAATAAAATGTAATTTTCTAAGATATTTTAAGTATTAGAAATTTGGAACTGGGTTATTTTAATTTATCTGCTTTATTTTAATTAGAAATCAGAACCCTTTATCTGCTTTATTTTATTTTTATTTAGATTTTTTTTTCAAATTATGTGTTTACTTATTTTGGCACATATGTGTTTTCAGATTAAGTATATCTCGATTAAACTCCAGAGATTCAACAAAATCAACTAATTTAAGTGAACATGGTGGTGGTGATCAACTACTTATAAATGCTGAGAAGTGTGCAGTTGATGAAGAAGAAAAGTATAGACTCACTGACAATGAAAGAATGGAAATAGGAGGGGTATGAGTTTTGTTTTTGTTTTATTCATAAGAATTTGTTTATTTCCTGTTTACAGTTTGTAATCTTGATATTAAATTTGTCATCTTTACATATATTTTTTTTATCTCGTGAATTCTGTGAACTTGCATTAAAAAAAAGGAAACGAATTTGTAACTGTTAAATAATCTAGCTTTGCAATAATCCAACTTAAATCAGCAAAATAATTAATTTCAAATAATAATTAATCATCAAAATAGTAATTAATTAAAGTTGTTTAAATGGATAGATAATTTTATAAATTACTTTTTTATTATCAACTGGCATAAGAATTTTATAAAACCTCTTAGATAAGATATTATCTTTTTTAAAATTATTAATTGGAACATGGCAGAGATACTATGCTGAGCGGCTGTATTTATACCCGACTTAGCGTGAAAATCTCGGAGTTTCGCCAAGGTTCTGGAAGCTTCTAGGCTATAAAGCTTAATAATGGTCCTAGAGCTTCGGTAATGGAACCTTCCAGAAATATTCATTTCTCGCCAAAAGGTCGCCAAGTCGCCAGATCACTGGAAATGCCACATTTGACGTAAAATACACGTAAGTTGCTCGATTCTTCGCCAAAATCCGAGTACTTCAGATCTGTCTGCGATATTTCAAGACAAATACAAGCAATATTTACAGATCTGTAACAATATAAATAAGAAGAATATTGGTTGAAACAGGATGTTTGATTTCTGTATGTCATTAATAAATAGCTGGTGAGGAATGAAGTTTTGACTTAAATCATAATAAGAATTTGATATTGAATGCCTCATCTGATTATTTCAAATAATCCTGGAAATCAAAGAACTAGCCCAAATCGCTTGCCTGATTTGCCAATTTTTATTTCTCGTGAAAGTTTACTGCCTCAAAATATGGCATCAATGGTAGTCTACCTTCCATAATCTTCTATCTCTGAAAGTTTCAAACACTCTACATTATGCATGAATCATGAGAGGGGGGAGCATGTCAGCATTCTCTATTCCAAACCATTTCAACGATTTTTTGTTTGTTTGTTTTCTAAATCTCATATGGGACCTTCATAAAATCGGTTCTTGGATACATCACCTCAAGATATCAGAAAATAAAACTTTGTTAGAACTCCCACCCTTAATTACTGGGCCAATTTTACCAATTTGTAGACACTGCCAGCTTATCAGAATGCATTTTGTTTATTGTTCAGTTTTAGTTTAACTTAAAGTAATACTTTTTTTTATTAATTCAAAGTTGATTGGCATAATTAGATTAATACTGTTATTTTGGCTGGTTGTCAATTTTTCATGAAGGCTAATAGCAAGATATCTACTAAGCATGTTCTGAATTAAGAATTTAATAAAAATCTCTATTACATTTAAGCTATATATTAAAATTAATTTTGAATCAGGATATTACATTTTTTTTTTTTTACGAGTTTCAGGTTCGCCGACTCATTTACTTAAATTATGTGAAACAAATGGGCATTCCATTGTTTATTGGTTCTGCCATAGGAATCATGGCATATGTGTCATTTCAAGTGAGTTTCAATTCTTTTTTTTCCCCCATATATAAAGAAAATTACTGTCATTGTTAAAATATTTGATTGTAAGATTCATATTGCATATTTTTAACTATTGTTGAAAATGAAGAAAGTCATTTAATGAAAAAAATTTCATATATCTTCAATTCTAGATAAAAATCTAAACTAAAACTGTAATTGCCCATTTTTTTCTCTGTTTTTACTTTTTAAATATATTATTATTAGTACCAGTTTCAAAATGATGGGAACAAACTCTTTAGGGCCATAGTTAGTTACAAAGTTGGGAAATTAATGTTATTGAGCTTATTGAAAAATAAATCATAAGTGTTAAAAAATATTTAATAAATATTGGCAATTTTTTAAAAATTAATCAATATATATATAAGAAGGGGTACTGGTAAAAGAAGTGTTACAATATTATTATGGTTCGGACAGATGCATGGATTTAATAAATTTTAATTAAAACAACATAAACAATTTTTTTACATTTGTTATTTGCAGTTATTTACAGTTGTTGAAGCAAAAACAATCCAATTTTCAAAGGACTACTACAGTTAAAACTCGTTTGTTCAACAGTATGGTGAAAACTGAAAACTTTATGCTGCAAATTAACTTAGATTTTCAACAATTTCGTGTTAGTGAAAATACCAAGGATCAAGTGTCTCAAATAATGAAAGCACAACAGCAATTCGACTATTGAAACGCTCCAATCTACTGTTCTTCAGGTCCTGCAGTGCAGGATCTGTAGAAGTGCTGTATAGAAAGAAGTAGTTCATCCAATCAGAGACTCTCCAACTCATCGGCAATTTCAGCAAGGATTTTGTATACTCCCAGAAAATTCTGATTTTCTGAAAATAGAGTGGAAAGCTCTCGATGCCATCTCCAAATATATCACTACACTTCACCAAAAGGCTACTATATGTAATAAAACAAAATACAGTTATAGACAAAGATACAATTTAACTAAACTAAAGATCGGTTTACTACAGTTTACCTATCGTTAAATTGCAATTTTTTTAAAGCAATACAATGTTAAAAATGGTAACTTACCTTTATTCTTTAGGTAATTTTTTTATGTATAATTTGACTAGAAGCAGTGGAAAATATGTACTGTGTTCTTTAGTTTTACCCATAATTTATAGAATTCTTAACTTTGTAGATTTTTCTATACCATTATGCATCTATTATGACACTCTTTCTGATCTAAATCTAAGCTATTATAGACTAATATGAATATATAACAGAAATGCTTATTCTAGAATTAATAGCAATTTTATTTATTTGATCAAGTTAATTATTTATCTTAATTGGACATTGATAATGATATATTTCTTTTAATTTAGGCATGTGGAAATATTTGGTTAAGTAAATGGAGTTCTGATGTGGCTAAAAATGGGACTCGTAACAGTTCACAAACCATTTGGCGCTTATCTGTTTATGGAACTTTTGGTCTGGCACAAGGTATGAGGCTATAATCTGTTATTCCAAATGCTGTTTTTAAATATTCACAAAATTATAGTCTTTGTGATTGAAAATTCTGTGCAAAAAAATTAACTCTGATTATTTCTTGCCGTATAGTTTCGAATAACAAATTAACATATAAAAGCATTTACTGTTATATTTAAAATGCATATATATATATATAGCTATCCACTCTAATCTTACCTTAACCCGGCAGGACGCGCATGGGGTGTCAGCACACCCCAGCCATAATAAATGGCATAAGACGAAGGAAATCAATGGAATTCTATAAATTAATGAATTTTATAGTAATTATACCCTTTTTTCTTTAAAAAATAATAACTGAAAAAAATTGTTCATGTAAAAAATAATAAATACACTCACCTTGTTTTTTTTTTCTTGTTGAAGGGACTTTTAATGATATCAACTCTAAAGATTTTTTCTTTTTTGCTTATAATTTTTACTATAATCGAAACTTGCGCATTATTGTGAATAAAAAGAATGAAATTTGTTAAATTTTCAAACTTTTTAGGGTGTACATGGATCAGAAACCTTAGATTGTTTGCAGTTTGTACATACCGCTTCAATTACTGAATGTTCTCGACATATATTTTTTTCACACTTCAAACACGTAGTTTTTGATTTCTTGTCCTTTTCTCTTGGACACAAGTAGCATCTACGGTAGCTTAATTTTTGCTTGTGGTTTATCCAGAAACTCTTGTTGTTTTTGCCTTGATTTCATATGAGGGTCTAAAAGTGAAAACGCTAAATTCTTCAAGAAATGCCTTCTGTTTCTGAATTTTTCAGGTGGGGTTTTGGTCGATAACAGCAAGATCCTTGAATTTATTCCCGTAATGTTTAGAAGTGAAAAGAATATCACCATAAGCCACCTGTTAGATATTCTAGCAACAGAGTAAGATCCTCCTATTTCATCGACAACATCTACTGCTCCTTTCGTCATGTTGTAGAATGTTATTACCTCCGGTTTTTTTAAATCTCCTGTACTTTCGTCAATGTGATTATCATTATGCATGGTTGACAGAAGATTTACACAATTGTTCTTTTTCGTCATGTAAGAAAGAATAATTATATTCTTTTGAAACCCGAAGAGAGTTGTATGTGCTTCTCTATTTTTATGCGAGGCAAATTCAGGTGGGATAACCTTTCTATTCTTACGTATTGTTCCAACAATAGAAATTTTTTGTTTTTGTAAAAATTCGGCTAATTCATAACTGGTATACCAGTTATCTGTGGTGACATTTCTTCCAGAATTGTATGATGGAGCTAGCAAGCGTTTAGCTATTTCACAGGAACTATTATCTGTCTTGTAAGGGCCATCTGGCTGCTTACCTGCATATATTTCCATGTTGTACGTGTAAAATGTCCTAGAATCGACCAAGCAAATATCTTCAAACTATATCTTGCTGGTTTCTTTGGCATATACTGTCGAAAGGAGTATCTGCCACGAAATGACTCTAGTTTTTCATTTAATGTTAAGTATTCACCTACATGATATGACTTCTGACAGTTCCTGATAAAATGTTCAAACAAGTTTCTTACTGGAGCTAATTTATCAACCCTTCGTCTGTCATTCCGAGTTTTGATATCATCAAATCGCAAGACACGAAGTATAAAAAGAAATCGTTTATAGTTCATAGTTTTACGGAAAATATCTAATCCTGTGCCATCTGTCGCCCATAAGTCTCTAATATTCACATGAGAAGATTTGTGCAATCCAGCTATATATAATAGTACTACAAAAGCGCAAAATTCTTCTTTTACTAAAGGTTTTGCATCTCTTTCTCTTTTGAAATTACCAGAAATACTTTCTACATAAGTATTGGTGCATTTCACAATCATTTCTATTATTGAATCATGAAATATTAGTCTCCAAGCATCGATTGGCGAAGTAACGTGTTTAGAAAATTGCCAGGCAGTTGTTTGATTATATTTTGTACAGGTATGCGTTTCTGATTTCCGAAAGGTTCTTTCATCCAGTTTGTAGTTTTATCTTTTCCGACAAAAATGCTAGTTTGTTCACAAACTTCATCATCTGAAGATCTGCATTCTTTCTCTGGTTCAGACTGGTGTTCGCTGAAAACGTCTTCATTATCTGAATTCTCTGTTTCTTTTTCAATGGTTTCTTCATCTGAGGAAACCTCTTCTAATAATTTCCGAAGTCTTACCATCTCTTCATCATAAGTCAAACGAGGAAAAGACTGAACTGAACGACTGCAGGAAGCCATGCTATCGCACTGAAAAATTCTAACACGACCACGCGCACGGGGTGTCAACACACCCCAGTTCGATCTAACAGTCTAAAAATAGTTCCCAATTTGCTGTTTACTTAAACTATCTGTGAAATGTGACCTTGTAAATAGGTACTGATAGACCTAACCACTTCGGTTCATGGGGAGGGAAGGTAGAAAAATATTTTCAGGCGTGGGGTGTCAAAACACCCCGCGCGCGTCCTACCTGGTTAATAATTAATTTTTAAACCCTCAGAAAAGACATATGCTTCCATTTGAAAGAATCCTCTATATTATATATTTCTTATCATGTGAGTCAGTAAATATACCTCAGAAAAAAATCATTATACCTAAATTTTTATACAGTCTATACAGCCATGGCTGTTATTAGTCATATGTAGTTAAATGTTCTTGATAAATTAATTTTAAATTTTAATAAAAAGTTCATTATTTCTCCAATAAATATTAAACAAGTTATGAAATTGAATTTCATTATTTTAAACTAATTAAGAGCCTCCTTGAGGAAATGCTATGCATTGTTTGCCTGCTTTTCCACAAAGCTGCCTATAGAATGGTCTAAAATAGCAATAATCAAAACTATATAGCTCCATCGATTTTAATTGTAGGGATGGTGGAGATTTTTTGTTGAGTTTTTATATTAGTATGTAAAGAAATTTTAAATAGAGATTGTGCATTATATTTGTTTACTACTGCAAAATATTATAACACTTAGTCATAGAGAGACAATATATAGCTTGTAATTTGGAAAAAAAAAAATTATATTATATACCATTTCTTATTTCGAAATTCAACATTCTTCCCCTCTTTTATTCTGCTTTAAAATGCAAAATAATAATTTTGATAAAGAATAAAATACTACCCAAATCTATAAATAATCTTCAACTTATACTGAGAAAATTATTCTTTTTTTTTTTTCAATGCATATCACATTCTATTTATATGATTTGTACATTTTTCCAAGAAAATAAATACAATTAATGATAATTTTAAATATTAAATCAAAAGAATAATTTTGCATTTTCATGTTTGTTTGTTAAATTTTATCTTCATTTATTCATTTCTATTCATTTTACTTTGATATATTTTGCAGTTATAGCTTCTGTTTTGGGGGGATTCTTGCTTATTTTGGGGGTGACAAGAGCTTCTGAAAGGTATCACAGACTCATGCTGGACAGTGTTATGAAATCTCCAATGTCTTTCTTTGATACCACTCCTGTAGGAAGAATCATTAATAGGTAAATATATTATAATTGTTTACTAGAATATTAAATTTATATCTAATGCTCATTTGTTATTGAACTGTATTTTTTTTAAATAAGTACACTGCAATTTTTTCATCATATGATTACTGGACTAATATTTTAATAAATTATGCACTGGATTCATATATAGAATTAAACAACTTTAATGGGTCTATTAAGTAGAAGGTTTTATCATGCAACATTATTTAAATTTTATCAAATATTTTAATTTTGTGTAAATAGCCATTACTTTGGATTTTTTAAATTCATTTTATTCTCATAACATACTATAAGCAGGAATAACTTTGCTACATTTTTCTTTTCTTCCAACTATTTTATAAACTAGCAACATATAAAAATATTTCAAAACGATCATAACAATTAGACTTGGTCATTAGTTTTACATTCTATAGAAACACGCCAGTAAACATTTATATGCTAAAAATTAAAAAAAAATAAATGGCAAAGCTTTCCAAACACATTCCAAGTCTTAGTTGTGAAAAAATCATACTATCGGTCTTCTGGATCATGTTGTTCTTAAATATTTCATCATGTTCATCAGAGGTGTCATAAGCAAATTGTGCAATCAGTTTCATTTCTGCCACATAAAATTTCCCTGTCTTCATAAATAAGTTGAATTTACAAAAAAAAAAAAAAAAAAGAATCTTGGTACTTTTTTTTCCTTCAAGAATTGTACTAAAACAAGCATTCTAAGTCTTAGCTTGAACTGTTCTGTTAGTCTTATGACTCATGTTTATCTTCAACTTTTCTTCATGTTCATTAAAGGTATCACAAGGAAATTGAACAACCTGGTTCATCTCTGTTGATTGGATTTTTATCCATTTATGAGCCTTTTATCTCCAATTTGATTTGCTGCAGGAATACTTAAAATATTTTTGACTTTTTCTGTCGACTATAAATTGAGGATTCTGACTCCCCTAGGAATCTCATGCAGATCTAGAACATCAAAAGGTGCTCTCAAATCTGCATTGAAAGGACATGTGTGAGAATCCCATCTTCCTCATTATTGCTTAATAATGTCCTGCATCTTCATATTCTTTGATGGAAATTATAACTTTTCAGTGTTTTCCCACTTTTCATTTCCTTATTAGTCGTAGAAAAATTCAATGTAATCTATACTTATAATAAAGCTTAATGTGTGTGTGTGTGTGTGTGTGTGTGTGTTGGCGCTCTACAGGCCAGACCATTCAACCTACAGCTACTAAATGTGGCACGTGTATACCTTGGAGGCCGGGAATGTGCACCTGGGGGTTATTTTTTCGAATATTTAATTAGAATTTTATTTATTTAAAAATTAAGCGAAATTTTGACGTGTTTCTGCTATAACTTCCGAAAATATTACCGCACAAAAAAGATTTTTATATGAAGTTCAAGATAAAAAATTTATCTTTTAAATGATACTAATGTTTTAATCTTAAAATTAAATTTCTATTTTTAATGAATTTTTAAATAAATATTTTAAATATGTTTTTCAATAATTTTTTTCGTAAAAAATAAAAATTAAGATTAAGCACGTTTCGCATTCATTGGAAAAATTAGTTTTTTTCAAAGAGTTGGCATCACATTGATTAAAGCCCCAATTAAAAATAAATTAAATCTTTTTGGAAATGAAATCTACAAAAATATAATTTTCGGCACGTGTCTGTAAGAAATGAAACAAATATGAAATATTATTTTTTCTACAAAATAAGTTCAAGAAAAATTATTTATGATCTTTTACACTCTCTATACAGGGTGTTTATTTAGTCCCGGACCCATTTTGATATTTAATGACTCATAAAATAATGAAGATATAAACAAACTTATGACATTTATTGATGGAATAACTCATATATTTTCCTTTTCAGGTTTGAATATTTTTACTTTTGTAAATATCGTCTGCGCGTGTTTTTAATTTCAGATAATTTCATTTTCCAGTCTAAATACCTGTACTTTTCTAAATATCTTCTGCTTATTAAATGCATTTTTCTCTCTTTTGTTTTTGGCAACTATTGAAATGTTATGTTTGCTTTTGATGTGTTTGTTCTATGTAGTACTTTTGTATGTGATGTTTTATTCGAGCGGATATTAAGGAGAATGCATGCACCACAAGAGAAAGCACAGATTTTATGGTGGTCATAGAGTTAATTTCCAATCAACTAAATCACTGACTTTTAAGAGTTAATTTCCAATCACTTAAACTGACTGATTTATGAAAATTTGAATATCACTATTCAATAAAAAAAGGATAATTTTAGATTTTCCATCGATCGCTTCAAAGAAAATACGCCAATCAGCGCGTAGGTTTCTCAAGATTTGGGCCTAAGATTATGAAAATGTTGAGTTTTTCTAAATTTTTAACATTTAAAACTTCATAAATAAGTCTTAGTTGATCGTGGAAAATAGAAACATTCATTTATTTATTTAAAATTTGGTGTGTCCAGAATATTTCTCAGAATATGATACCTTACTGCATTAAATTTAGACTTCATAATTTTTTTAATATATTTATAGGCCGGAACAAAATATTATTATTCATTTCATTTCAATCCTTTTGAAAGCAAAACTAAAAGCTGAATTTTATGCTGAATCTGAGAAATTTTTGTTGAATTATTTTTTGAGATATTACATAAATGATGAAAAATATTTTGTAGTTAACATAAGACTTAAATACCGAGCGATTCTGTTTGCAATACTCACATTCAATAATAATAATAATTAATAAATAACAATAATGATGATAAATAAAATAAAACGCTTGGTTTTATTAAAAAATTTAATATTAATTGCAATTTCATCATTTACATTTTAAATTAAAGTTGAAGTTTTGCCGGAAATGACAACAAATTAGCAAAATATATATTGTAAATTGAACAAAACGATCTAAACAGTATAAGTTTGGTATGGCTATCAAAATTTGAAGATTAAAAATTTTTGTTTGAGAATCCTTTAAGAGACCAGTTACTTAAAATATTTAATTGAAAATTGTAGCAAGCGGTAATACTGGCGAACCGGCTGGTCGCCAAATGTGGCTAGTATTATTATAATTTTGATGCCTGTGGCTTCCCAACATTATCCTAATGTGTCAGTATCTGAATAAAAAATAAACAGCGAAGACACTCAATTTCAAAAAGTATGCAAGATTTTGAGGAAAAATAAAATTCAGAATTGGCAAATTTGCCCTATTTTTACCCATATTTTTGATACAGCTTTGATAACTTTGATTATTAGACTGAGATTTTACATAAAATTAATATTTGAATGATTCTGAAAAATGGAATTATATGCTGATTTATGTAAAACAAGGGTTTTTTCTTTGTTGTTGTTGTTTTATTTTACTTGCATTTAAATAATGGACTTTTCAAACTACTTGATTGTCAAAAAACATTCATTAAATAAATTTAAAAGTAGAATGTTGAATAAAACTTATATAAAACTGATAAGAGTTAAAATACCCAAGAAGGCTATTGTTAAATATCTTTTCTGTACGATGAAATTATTGACAGCTTTATTACTTGGTGAAGGAAAATAATGGTAAACCAAACAATACTTTTTTAAAAAAACAGGCAAAGTTATCCCTATTCTATGTATTTTAATTGTTGTGTATAAATTTAAATAATATCTTGAGCATTTTAAAGCATACTTAACTATATCATAATCAAATAATTGCATAAAGAAGTAACTAGTTCTGATAGTCCAATATCCTGACTTAATTTAGTGCTTAAAATGCATTAAATGGAAGTTATGCTGTTAAGGGAAAAATTATTTCTGGCATTATTTTTCTTGAATCACACTGAACCTACTTTATTTAATTTAATTCATTCATTGCCAACTAGGGGAATGCTTCAGCAACATATTGCATTACCAGCATTATTATACTCATTAAATTTGTATAAATATTAGAAATTCATTATTAAAAGATCTTCTAAAGAAATGGTAGGAGTTATATTTATTTGGCAATGAATAGTACAATTAAATAGGCAATAATAGTACAAAAACTACAAATAAATATGTTGTTTTTCTAATTATTTATTATTTTTAAAAACATATTATCAAAATTAAATTTTCTCATTTCTGAATAATTTTTCATTTTCATTGTGAAAAATGTAAAGATGTCATGAAACCAAATCATAGGGTAATAAAAAAATGCTTTCTATTTTTCTTCTATTCTTTTCTTGTTATATGTTTCGAATGTTTTCCCCATGTTTTGAAACTTAATTGATTAAGTGTATGGTGTTTTTTTCCCAATATCAGTACTGTGCCTAAACATTTTTTATTTTAGGTGAAATAGGTAATATGTATGTGCCCCCCCCCCATTTTTATTAAATTATTATGTCACCCCTTCGAAAAATTCATATACAAACAAAATAATTTTTTCTTAACACTTTTTGACATGAGAATGTATATAGGCTGCCATACTATTTGTAAATTGTAAGAAAAAAAAATTTCTATATTGTTTAGAAATTGCCCGAAGAAAAAGTTGTACAAAATACACTATAGAATAGACCACTGAACTTTCATCTGTAAAATTCGGCACAAAGTTACTTCTTGAGTAGTAGGTGCTTATTAAAGAAAAGATTTTTCCAAAATTTATAACTAAAAATTAATCCATTTTTTTTATATTTTATATAATTTAAATATATTTTTTGTATCTGTGCATGTTACTGTTGCTATATAAATAAAAGTAAATTATAAAAATAAATATAGACAAATCAAGACTGAAATATTATCATGCTACTACTTTTTAGAGTAGAAATTCAACACTCGCTTTTTTTAAGGGACATTTCACCATGCACTCACTAGGCAGATTTTTTCATAACCAAAAAAAAAATCTTACGACATATTATTTATATTTTGTGTAAATACTCATTTTAGTAAAAGTATGTTACATCTCCACAAATATATTGCAGCATCTTATGGTATAGCTTTCAGTTTAAAAATATATATTAATTTTTACTACATTGATGTATTCATTTACTGCAGATTTACAACAGATATGGAAATCCTGGACAATCAATTGTTTTACCAAATTGAAGGATGGTTATATTGCATTTTTAGTGCTATTTCTTCTTTTGTTATTATTGGAATGAATGTGCCAATCTTCTTAGTATTCCTGCTGCCATTAGGATTCTTATACTATTTTATAATGGTAAGGCCTTTTATTACATGCTGCTTTCCTTGTTTGTAAGATTCACTATTACATTTTTTATTCGCTTCTCTCTGAATTCTGAAATTTTATGCTGGTGTATGTTCTCAACTGTAATAAATATTTCAATAATTTCATATCTTATTTATCAATTAAACAATATACTTTAAATCAGTTTTGGTTGTATTTGTGTTGTGCTATTGCATGGTGAATGTGCAATGAAATATAAGAGTTTGAGGGAAACAGTGATGAATTATGAAATACACTAGTGTGCAAAGCTTAGGCAACAAAGTACTTTTCATGTACCTTGGCTATGAAATTGTAGAAAAGTGTTCATTGCAATTATTGAAGTGGAAAGGCGACTTATCAGAACAGTAAGGCATATTCAAATATCAGGACCATGAAGTTGCAGGTGGCACATGGGTGCTTAAAATGCGTGGAGTGAGTGTGCTCAGTGCAGGGCAATTTAAAAAGAAGGAAGAAAAATCATAATCGCATTTTTGAACATTCACTGCAAATGGAAATGGCATCTTTAATTCAAAATAGCTTTAAGAAACTATCAAGATACATTTACAAGTGGTAGAAAGCTCAAAAGACTGTAATTTGCTGTGTGTGACTGAGTTTGGAATTGGCAAAAGTGTATTTCACATGCTTGGAAAGCTTTCCAGAATATAGTTATAGCTGCAAGTAAGATTAGTAATAGATAGCAAAAAAAAAAAAAAAAAAAAAAAAAAGACAGTAAAAGGCCTATATTTTGCTATGTTGATGAATATAGACCTAAATCAGATAACTGACAACATTATTGCTCAGTATTTAAATTAGGTAACCAGACAGCAGATGTCCTGGTTTACTGTAACCAGATGACTGCATAAAAGTTTCCTATTCACCTGGACACCAGTGATGACTGACCATCAGCAACACTATTTACAATGGTATAATGGACAAAAAGGCTGGGTATCTTTTCAATTTAATTATGTTCTCTTTAGAAACAAGAGTTGTTTTAATCTCACAAACGATCCTCGATGCCAATTGATCTAAAATAAGCCACCTACTAAAATCAGGGAAGGAAACCATTGGGATGGATCTGTTGTGTTTTTATGGGAAGTATTATGATTAAATGAAAAGATGCTTTACATTTTTAATAGAGGCTTGATGACCAGCGATCATTGCTATGATGAAGTTATTCACCCCTTATGTGTCTATTCCGAGGTATCGTAGGTGTATACATTGTGGGCAATAATGAACTTCCACAAAGGTTTCAAGATTCCTGAAAAGTGAATATATATGACGAATTTTTGCCCAGCATTCTTCTTAAGCCAATTGAATATATATGGGGTGCTTTGGAGAGATGTCTGCTGCACAGTTGTATTCTCCAGAAACTAATATACAAATACTTATTGAGGGATGGGCCTCTAACCTCAAGAATTGCTGGATAATATTATTTTGAGTATGAAGAGACAATGTTACACAATCATTGCAGTTATTTGAGGTCATATCACTTATTAAAGTTACATCTGTTTGTTGTCCTTTTTCTCATCCATATGTTGTTTTTACCACCACATTTTGTTAGTAAAGCCTTTTGCTTTTTTATTCCATAATATGTGTATTCTGTATTCATTTTTTTCTATTAAAGTTATTTTTCATCCTTTAAGTACTGCTTTGTGCCTCTAGAGTATGAATTTCATGTCCCCAAGGTTTTTTTTTAATTAAAAAATTAAAGTCTAAGAAGAAAAAAATAATAAAGATAAAAATAAATTTTTAAAACATGCCTTTATTAGGGTATTAAAAATTAGTAAATAATAATTTCTTATCTGAAATATGGACATATTCATAAATGCATGAGGACTGAAATTAATACTATAAACAAATTAGGCCTAATGAATATCATAAGAAAAAACAAATTCTTAACTTTTATTAAGAACTAAGATGTATTTGAATTGTAACTATAATTTGAATTTTCTTAGTTTATTTCTACTGTTCTTCGTACTTTTTTTATTTGCTTTAGCATCTATATTTTTAACTACTTTTTAGTACTTTAATAAAAGTGTGTTTCTAAAATATTTTAATCTTTATTATTATAAGTATACATTTATGTCATATAGCATATTAATTTTCATCTCTTTAGCATTTATTTAGAGAGTATTTGTATCTTCTGTTCAGATTTCTGTTTCCTGTATACTGTTACTAGTTAAAAAAAAAAATCTTTAAACATTTTGCATTTCTATATCTCATTAGATACTTGAAAACAAGATTGTGTATCTATTTTTATATGCAGGCTATTTCAAAAAATGTTAGATATAACGAATAAATTTAATATTTCTTCCTTTCTACATAGATATGACTTTTCAAAATTTTATGTTTCTGAAATAAACTACAAATGTCAGAATGCTAATTATTATATAAAATAAGTACATTTATATAAATCTTCTATAAAAGTTAAATAATGAATGAAAGAATCTATCATTGTTGAAAAAAAGTCATAAGAGTTATCATTTTTGAAATAATAAACTCTTTTATTAGAGGATGCTGGGCTGGTTCATGCTTAGTTTGAGCTATGATTAATACTTAAAACTGACCAAAATTAATTATTTGAATTATTTTAGGTTAATTATATGTTGTGTTATAATTACATATAAATATGTGTATTATTACATGTAAATTTGAATGATTTGAGTCTAGTTTGAACAAAGTAATTAAATGTTTTTTTTTTAAATTTCTAAATGATTAATATAATTTAGTTTTTAGTCCTTATTTTTATTTTTAATTACCTTTCATCAATTTTTTTCCTAGAAACTTCATTTAAATACATTCAGACAAATACGAAGGTTAGAATCTACTGGACGTTCTCCTATTTACAGCCTTTTCATGGAGGCCATACAAGGTGTCTCTTCTATATCTGCATATGGTGTTAAAAAGGACTTTATTCAGTTTTTCGAAGAAAAATTGGACAGATGTTTTGTATGCACATTTAACACTTTTGTTTGCAATAGGTAAAATGTTTTTTTTTTAATTATTTCTGATTTGAAGTATGGAAATATCAATATTGAAATAAGTAATCGTAAGGGAATCCATAATCATTTTGTTTAAATTTGGAAAATCGAAATAAAATATGCCTAAAACCATGCCTCTATTGAACAAATGATTTTAGACTTAACATTTAAACCTAGAGATATGAAGCAAATTTAAGAATTAGCAATATTTTTGCAATTTACTGTCAATTCATAAGAATTTTATTTGTTATTCTTATATGGAGTTTTATTAATTAAAATTTCATATGTTCTTTATTATAAGCTATTGTTTATCTTTTTGTATTTCTCAAATATTAAATTTCTGAATTATTTAAATAGTTATATCTCATTGTGCATTTGAATAATACTGTTTAAATACTGAAAACAGTTAAAAAAATCAGATAAATGCAATTGAATGGAAATAAAAGCCAAATCTTTTTTATGACATCAGCTTTAATAACATTTAACTTTAAATCTAAAAAGTATGCATTTCAAAACTTTGCATCATTTAATCTACTACATTTGATTTCATTTTTTTTTCTCTCTTGATTTATAAGTATGTTTTAATAATTTTATTGCAATGAAAATTGGTTTTAGTGCAATTTAGTGCGTCTTTAAAAAATGCTTAAATTTCTTTTTAACATAAAAATAACTTAATATTTCTAAATTATATATAGCAATAAGGCTGTCCAATTTTTCCTTTTTTTAGGTGGCTTGCCTTTTGTTTAAATACTCTTGGAAGTTCTATTGTATTCATTACTACTATATTAGCCATTCAGAATAGAGAAGCCTTGACTCCTGCTGTTGTGGGTCTGATTATAACATATTCCCTTACAGTAAGAAACATTATTATTTCTTCTTTTCAATATATTAGTTCATCTTAGATTTTATATAAAATATCAAAATGTTTAGAAAATATATTTATGATATGATATTTTGAGCATTCTTATCTCTGTTTGGTTGGTTGGATTTTTAAATGTTGCAATCAATTCTAATTACAGTTAAATTAATTCAGTTGCTAAATTTAACTGGATAATATAAAGATTTTTTTAAATTCAAATTTTGGTCTTATCAGTTTAATTTTTTAATTTAATGAATTAATTATATTTTCATCAAAATAAGTAATCTGCATTTATACTTTGGAAATGTTATATATTGAAACCCGTATTGTTAATACATAGGATGTATGGGTGTTAAGTAACATATCCAGTTTATGTTGAAAAGGTTACTCAATTGAAATATCTCTTTGACTGACTTTTTGATATTGAATATTATTATATGATTTATTAGACATAATTGCTGCAAAATCTTTTTTAAATTGTATTTTTTTGCATAATCGCAAAATAATTATCATAAGAATAACAGTTTTGAATTTAATGGTATGAATCATCTGCTTTAAAGATTATCGAAAGTTTATATAAAGTTGTTTTTTTTTTCAAAGATTTAATGCTTAATGACCTGAAGGCTAATTCCAGTATTATAAGGGGACCTAAGATGTTATTGTTTGGAGATGCTTTTGATACATAGTTGTAAAAGAAAAACTCTAAGGATGGTCAATTGTCCCCTTTATAGTTAGTAATTTTTGCTGATTATGGTAACATTTTTGGTAATAACTGGCAAGATTCTACAATATTTCTTTGACATATTTGAGAATGACCTTGCCAAATTCTTATTCCATTGTGGGTGTGATGTGAGTTTTACTAGGCAATACAGTTGAATGAAGACAAGTTTTCAATTCCATTGTGGTCCACTTTTTATAAGGGATAAAAAAATTAATTATGAATCTATGTACTACAACTATTTCAACAAATTATGCATCGTTCCCTACAAATTTTTGTTCAACATGAAATAAATGTGTATTTAAATAAATACAATTATATTCAAATAAATTTAACATTTATTTTGACCTTAAAGAAATATTTGAAAGCTTTTTTTTTTTTTTTTTTTTTTTTTTTTTTTTTTTTGCTCTTGGAACTTTCATAAAAGTGATAACTGGTCCTACTTCTCATATATATTTCATTTATATTTTTATATGACTGCTTTACTTCTTTATACTAATTTTTATATTTACCTGTAGGTAACAGATTCTTTGAAATGGTTTGTTAGAACAAACTCTGAACTGGAAAATAAATCCATATCAATCGAGCGAATTGAGGAGTATAGCAATTTAGAACCAGAGGTATGTATTTTATTATATACTAATCACCTTTGGCCAGCAACTAGTTTGCCAGTGATGTTGTTTATGTTTAATGTTACTTAAATCATTTCGATATAACCTCATGTCTATGATTTGCGAAAATGTCAGACAGTAAAGTTGTGTTACTTTAATTGTCTTACTTCTGTTTATTGTCTATATAAATCTTTCTAATGGAGACCATTCCCATAACAACATAGTGCTAAAAAAACGTAAATGCTCGGTTCATCTACCTCCTGAATTTCATGCAACATGACCACTTTTTTATTTATCTTATAAATTATGCAAATATTGAGCAGAATATTTCTTCTTTAGTTTTCACCAATGGAAGAAAAGCACTTGATTAAGTATTTTATGAAACAATGAAAACAGATTGAATTTCAGCTCTATAATGTAATCTATTTTTGAAAAATCAGGCAAAAAAATATTTTTGAAAATCTGCCATAGTTCTGTAAAAATTCACATGACTATTAAATTGGTATTCTTAAAATATTGGTACCATCGAAAGAATGAAGACACAATAATGAAACATAGACAAAGGGTACATGAAACAGCACTTGTTATAAATAACCATACAGAAATAGCAAATCAATTATAAACAACCTAACATTACAAAGCATTGAGAGAAAAACTCGCTCAACTATTCACTTGAGCTCACTTCAACTGACTATTCACTTGAGTTCAGCTTAACTGACTATTCGCTAGAGTTTGAATCTTTTCTACCTGACTGGCTACAGTTCTGTTTCCTAACTTTTTATAGTTTCCATGATAAGACAAAGAAAATAGTCAGAAGATTTTCGAAACTCTTGTCCTATTGAAATTAAGCTATAGCCAAGATAATTCTACTTTTTGTCTCCACGCTGGGGATTACCATCACTAAATCTGTAAAATTGTCTTCTTGGCCAGGAGGCTTACTATCCAGTGAAGCCCCATTACAAATTTGTTACATTATATTCAAAACATTTTGAATCTTATCCTAGTGTTTTAATATATTATTTTTATCATTCAGTATTATTTAGTGTGCAGAATTCAATTTTCATTTAGTTTTGAAGAATAAATTTCAAATTTCTGTCAAAGATATCTTATTACTTAAATTATTCTTTAATTTTTTTTTAAATTTCATTACATTTTTTGTGTTGTAATATAATTTCCTTAAAATATATTCACAGAATAAATTCTTTATGAAATTCCTAGACAATATCCCCCCCCCCTGAAAAATAAAGAGATACAGAGAAAATGTTGATCTAAACTGATAAAAGAGATAACATTACAACACAGAAAAAGCATTTAAGATCCATGTAAATTTTGAAGAGCAATTTTCAGTATATTGAAGTTTTAATCAATAAAGTTTTATTGATATATTTTGTTTTGATTGTAATTTTTATTATTTTTGTGGATTAAAAAATATTAATTACTTTTCATAAAAATAATTTTTTTTAAATCATTCTCCTCAAAAATCCTTCATAATTTATTTTACTTCAAGTTCCAAATGTTTCATCAAAATTATTATTTTTTCTACTATTTTTATAATACTTGCTTGTTATGCAAATCTATAATATAACTTTTTTCCAGGCACCTTGGGATTTGTCTCATGAAAAATTAACAAATGACTGGCCTCGAAATGGTATTATTTGTTTTGAAGATTATAGTACCAAATACAGAAAAAACCTTGATCTTGTGTTGAAAGAAATCAATCTTTCCATTGAAACATCTGAAAAGGTAATATCACTTAATTCCACTTTTTATATCTTATCTTCTAATATTTATTAACCCTGAAAACCAATTGAATACTTTTAAATTTCAAAGTATTGTCATGATCAAATTAAGATGCATTTTGTAATGGGATTTTACAATATGTATGCAAATCTATGAAAATATGATTAATAACAAAAGAAGAATGATAATCATTAAGAAAATGAATGATAAGCAATATGATGTATTTGACTTATATATTTCCACTATAAATATATATGCAGTTTCAGAAAACTGATTCATTTGTAATGGATGCTCAATTTCTCTGAAACAGTCCAAAATACTTTTAATTATTCTTGTAAAATTATTATTAATCATCTATTTTTCTTTGCAATCTAAGTTAACTCTTAATACTATTTTTTGCTATTTATTTTCTTAGAATTGATATTTTTTTAACTTTTGATGTATTGCAACAATTTATAAAAGGATCAAAGTCATTGCTGTTAGTGTTAGAATTTAGCTATTGATATGTCATTTTAATTACAAAAGACATAATTAGTAATCATGGAATAATAAATAACCATCAATATTATTGTTTATAATATTGATGGTTATAGTAAATATTGTATCCAAATCACAGCCTTAATATGAATTTGAAATTCACATTCAGTCTCTCTGTGACTGGCTGTTTACAAAATCATTCTTATTTATCGATTTTAATGTATAACCTTGTGCATTAAATCTATAAGTATTTAATTTTTTTTTTTATCTCGTGCAAATAATTTTGTTGGCCATGTATTTTTTAATAGATAATTTTTCATAAAGTGACATTCACTTCAAGGAGGAAATGATTTGATGCAAATTTACTTCATAAGTTATTTGGTTCAATTTTTATTTATTTCCATCAAACCTTTGTAATAAATTACAATATGTTATAGAAAAATATTATTTTATAGTATTCTGAATCTTGAGAAATCATCAAAAAGTACCTAAGTCTCATTTGTTTATGTTTCACTAGCTTTCAGTTTTTCCTAACCTAAAAGGTTTTGAAGTTTTTGAAATTAAATTTCTGAAAATAAAAATGAATTTTTCATCTATTACTGTGATATAAGTTGATGTGGTTCAATTTCTAAATCTAACTAAGATTTTTAAAAAAAACTATCTAACTATAAGCAAAATAATAAATTTTTCTCCTCTCTACTTAAATTATTAGATATTGTGATTAAAAAATCAAATAATATTTTAATAAAATAAAAAATTTTAAAATTATGCAGGTTTTGTTTATTAATGTCATAAAAAGAATTATTTTTAACAACAATAAAATATTAGAAGTATATCTGTCATACGAATTTTCAAAGAAAGTTTTTTAATTGCTGTCTCATTAAATTGATAATATATGCTTTCTTTATTTTAATTGAAATATTTTAGAATCTAAACATTATGGGAAAACAGCTGAAGATGGCTAGTTAATACTAATAAGAAAATATCCCTGAATACAGAGAGAGGATTAATTTTATTTAATGCCGATTTGTGCATCATAACTGTGGCAGTTCTACAACCTATGTTATATTGCTTAGTAATGTTTTTTGTCAAAACTTATATTTTGTCTTTTTAAATTTATTTGAATTGATTTAATAATTAATTAATAAAAAATAAGAATTTGATTTTTGTGAATTTGTGATATAAATTTTGAGAAAGAATTTATTTCTTAGCAATTAGATATTTTAAATCATTTTTAATTAAAAATTGAACTTTGAAATAAATTGACGCAAGTGTGGTTGAGCAATAAAAAGTTAAAATAAGTATACATTTTGAATTTTATTTATGGGAGGAAATCCATAAGAATATAATATTTATCAATTATTTTTATTTTGTATTATTCATCTTTCTATATTTTTGAAGCTTGATTTGGGAAAAATTTCTCTGCCATGCAAAATATATAAAACATTGATTTTTTCTTTGCAGGACTATATTTCCGGCTGCACCTTTTTCCATTCAGATATAATGCAGCAGAGCAAATGCACTTTGCTATTGCTATTTGCTAGACTGTATTGTTTAACATTATTGTACATTTTTAATACTTTTTTTTTTCTCTAAGAAAACAGAAAAATAGTTTTTCCTACTTTTTGCTTGAAAATTAAAAATTTTAAAAGAAAATGCATTAAGTTACTGATGTGTTTAGATATCACAGAAGGAACTAAATAAATTTTTAATTAAATATATACACTAAAAATGTTGAGGAGGGGCTGCAGTTCCACAGCCTTCACACAAAGGCACCCCTGAATTAAATTTTATTTATTCACTACAGTTTATTCATCTGCCTGTTTATACTGATAAGATTTTTAATTTTTTTAGGTTGGCATAATTGGACGAACAGGAGCAGGAAAATCGTCAATAACTTTAGCATTATTTAGAATCATTGAGCCAGTTTCTGGAACAATATTAATTGATGATATTGATATTACTAAAATAGGTCTACACAATTTAAGAGCAAATTTGACAATAATTCCACAGGTGGGTATACTTTCTTCAAATAATTCTTTTTTTGATAGTCGCTTTTCTTTTAAATATTTTTAATACTTATAGTGTTGTAAGGATACCCTTATTCATGTATTATAATATCAATAAAAAACAATCAATATATTAATAGGAACTATGAACTGAGATGAGTATGCAAACATGAATTTAAAAAATAATGTAAAACATAATAATTAATACATGAAAAGGCAGAAAATCAGTATATTTCTAAAAAAATATGAGTATATATTTTACTCTTTCTGCTGTTTACATCAAACTAGGTTGTTTGAGCTGAGAAATGGGAGGTGGGTTCAAATGGAATTGTGTCAAATTCAACCAGAAACATTTGAATAACAATGACATTTTGTGAAAGAGGGTGAAGATGTTTTCTATAAACTTTAAAGACATATTGAGGGGTAAAAAAAATAAAAAATAGTAATAGATTTTTTTTTTAATTGCAAATCCTATTTGTATTTTTCATTTGAGAAAAATGTTTGTTAATGTTATAAAAAGGATACTAATTATTAAAATGCTAATGTTTTATGCAGGGAAAGAATAGTTATCACATCTCAGATAATTCAATATGAAAAATAACCAAATTAATAGAAAACTGCACAATATTTTAACTGATCTTCTCTTACAGTGTATAAGTAGAAGTACAAAGCATCAGTAATTAATTTGAATAGGATATTCATTTGATAATCCGCAAGGCTGTGGTCTTGACGTGGTAAATATTGACATAATCAAAATTACAGTAACTAAAATTGAATGTATAAAGATAAAGAAAAAAAAATATGTTCAATTTCGTGCATTTGTCTTTCTTTGCTTCTGGTGAAATAACTACAGATGATAAAAATCAAAACAAATAACTGAAAATAGGATTGATTTTAAAAATAAAAGTAGAGTACTATGAAAATGTTCGTAGTTCTGGTTTTTCTAATTTGCCAAATTGGTAAATAATTAAAATTTTATCCAACGGATCAGTCGTGAATTAATGGAAGAAAAAAAATATTCCTGAAAGAACAAATTAATTTCTTATCGTTTTCAAATTCTTTTCACTCCTTAGCCAAAAACAATTAAATATTACATATTGAAAAAACCATAGATAATGATTTTATCGCAATTGCATTATACATTATTTATTAAAAAACAAGTAGTATTAAAGTAACATATATTATAAAAATAATATGCAATAAGACATATTTATATTGTTGAAAAGCTTTGAAGTTTTTAATCAAATTCGAGAATATTGTATCAGCATATAAGAACTTGAAATTTATTGTTTGCATTTTAAGTATACGTGAAAACATTTATTATTGTTTACAGTTATTCTTCTTTCAATTAATTTGATAGAATAATATTTTTGATAGAAGCTAAAAGTTTATCATCTGATTTTTTTTAATCAAATTGAACGGGGTAAATTATCTGCTTTTCTGAATTAATATTGAAATTTAGATTTTTCATTGTACTTTTGAATATATTGACTATTAATTTAAATAATTAATGTGTCATCAATTTGTTTCAAAAATATACTTCAGTACTTGTGCATTAACTGCACTTTATAAAAGTTTGGTTTCGGTCAGTCAACATAACGGCTTCCAAAATGCTTCAAGATTTTTTTTTTTTTTTTTTTACTGTTATTATTATTATTATACCACAAAGCACAAAATGCTTATCTAAAGACTGAAAATAAAAGTTTGAGCACCTGTAATGTTTACAGCCATGCCCAAGGTCCACAATTTTATGCATAAGAAAGGGGAGGAAGATAACATTTTTTTTTTTAATTATGAAATATACAAGAAAGTTGAATGGAGACACTATTCCCGCTAGTTTCATATTCTGAATATGATGCTGCATGTTCATATCTATGAAAAAGAATCAGAAATATTCATAACTGGTTGCAGAAAATTCAAGGTCCGTTTCACCTTTCTTACTCTTACATGTCTGAGAATTTATATGAATAAAAAAAAAAATTGTAAGAAAAATATATGTTAATTAGGTCTAGCCCATATTATATTTTTCAATAATATTTTTCCCGATTTTTTTAAAAACTGGTATTGATTTTTTAATATATAGGATCCAGTATTGTTTACCGGAACTTTAAGAATAAATTTAGATCCAAATAATGAGCACACTGATGATCAACTTTGGGAGAGCTTGGAAAAATCATATTTGAAGACATTTGTGTCAAATTTAAATGAAGGCTTAGAATATGAAATTGAAGAGGGAGGTTCTAATCTTAGGTGAGTTTTATATAATTTCTTATTGAAATATATTGATATTATTAAATTTTTGCATGTTATATCTAACTTAAAAATATTAATGGTTTCAGACTGTAAAATTTATATGAATGATTCACGGAATAGTTAAATCTGTGGTACATAATTTTTTTTTTCTCTATAAGAATCCAACTTTGGAATATATTTTCTTTAGATTGTGTATTTTTTAAAAATTGGATATTTAGAAAATTATTGGTCCATATAAATGCATGTGTATAATGCACTAAAGTTGTAAGTGCATATAAATAAAACTGAAACACCAAGATTTTTGTACCCTATTGGAATCAAAGCTAATTTAAATAGTTTTTTCTTCAGAGGGTTTACAAATATTATGAAAAAATAAGATAGAATGCAGCAAATTTTCTGAACAATTAATTTATTTAATTGTTAATTCATTTTTTTTTAACATGCACAGAACAAACAGCATGATGGTACCCGAGATTTGTTTAGTAAACTGAATTTATAACAGAGAAAACATGATAAAAAAAAGTGATTTAAATAAGATATATTTTGCCCAGTTGATACTGAAAACTGTTTTCGAAAATTATTTTGCTATTTTCTGTTATTTAAATATAATATATAGCTCTAATGTGCATAGAATAGAAATTGCTGTTTTTTCATTAACAGTTTTAATAATATTTTGTAATCAAATGTAAAAATGCTATTTTATCAATTATGAAGCAAGCGATAAATAATGATAACATTTTCCATGTACCATTCTATATATGTAAATGTAATGTGTATTTAAATCCATTTTAGTAGATGTAATAGAAGTGGGTTTTTTTTTCCGTATACATTTTAACAATTTTCTTTCTTTGAATATTTTTCAGTGCTGGTCAAAGGCAGCTGGTTTGCTTAGCAAGAGCCTTGCTAAAGAATTCAAAGATTCTAGTATTAGATGAGGCAACTGCTTCTGTTGATATGGACACTGACAATTTGATACAAAATACGATTCGAACAGCGTTTGCAGATCGTACTGTGATCACCATAGCGCATAGAATAAATACAGTATTAGATTATGATAAGTAAGTAAATTTTTGATATTTAACGTTTTTAAATAAGTAAATATATAAGTATTTATCATTTAACTTTAAATAAATGTTTGTTTGTTTGTTTTTATAAATCCTAAGAAATAGCTTGTTGTCAATTGGCTATATTCTTTGGTTGAGTAAAAGTGACAAAAAGGAACTTAAGTAATACAAAACTGAAATACCTTTTTTTTCAAAGTTTTATTTCATATTGTGGAATAAAATGTTATTTACTCAGTCATAAACTAAACAAAATGGATATACAGTTACCAGCGTAAAACTTCAATTTATTATAATTATTTTATCAGTGGTTTTAATAACATGTATATATTGTAAATAAATTTACTTATGTTTTCAATATCCTTTAATTTTATTATCCAATTCATAGATATCGTGTATTTGGAAACGGCTCTAATGATTTGGATTAAATTTTTGTTAAGGTTTTGCTTTTTAAATGTATCTATATTAAGTGTCTTTCCTGAAAAAAGTACAATTTTACACCCAAAAAAAACCATTTTTTTTATAACTAACTATGAGATCCTTTTTCTATCTGCTTTCATGCTGACAATGTCACATTGTGTACTCTTAACTATTTGTGGTACTTGCATTGTTGCCATAGGATGACAACTTACTGGCACCTCAAAATTTGGTGAGACAGCGCTGATGGATGTGAGATGAAGGGAGATTGAAAAATATTCATATGTAATTTGTATCCAAATATTTCTTCCCCGAAAAAAAAATAAAGAGCGAAGCTTTGACTTTTAAGTATTATATCCTATTGGCAATAGTAGGTATTATAGCTTCTTATTTTTATAACTTTTTTAAAGCACAAGTGAGTATGTTGCTTAATGTAAACACTTGACATTTTAGGGCTTCTTTTTGTGCATTTTTAAAATATAAATTTTAAGATAAATAAAATTTATTGTGTCTTTATATTAAATATGCTCCACATTTCCTTCTAAATAAAGTACAAAATTTAATCAAATATTCAATTAATTAGAAATTGACAAAAAATGTACACTTTGGTTGCATTATTTTTTTAATTATTCTTTTTGCTTTAAAATGTTTTTTGAAATACTTTTGTTAGCCTTCAAGCATTGTCAAATATACTTAAAACGAAACGTAAATCAATCGCTTAAAGAGAGTCCTTCTTATACTTCAGCATTTATGCACAATATTTACAGTAATAATATGACAAATATTAATAACTTGTGGAGAAATCTAGCTTAAATCGTGTCGTTCAATTGATATTCTCATTTCAATTAAAAGCAGAAGTTAAAGAGTTTAGTCGACCAAAGGATTTTGTATATTATAATATTTTATACTAAAGTGACTTTTATATTATGTACAAAAGAATTTTAAAAGTATCGTATATGAAAGAATTTTAATCCCGGACCGGACCGAGTTTATTCTGAAACTTAGTACATAAATGGGAAAGGACAAAAGAGTACTTTGTTATATTGGGTTGTTCGGAAAGTAATTTCGTTTTTTCCCGTCAGAGGATTTAATTGTATTTTTTTGCACCCAACTTCACATTTAAGCCGTATAATTTTTATATGCTTTGAGAGCTCATATAGCAAGGCTTGTGTGTGAAAAATTCCAATTAATTCTACGCAGTAGTTCTTGGTTGGTGCCCTTTTAAATATGGAGAGCGATAAGCAGCATTTTCGACATATCTTACTGTTTTATTACAGTAAGGGTAAAAATGCTGTTCAAGCCAGAAAGAAATTGACCGATGTGTATGGAGAAGGTGTGTTGACAGTACGCCAGTGCCAGAACTGGTTCGCTAAATTTTTTAGACGGTAAAACCTTCACCACAAATGAGGAGGTCAAAAACCACCTCGATCAGTTTTTTGGCAGCAAAGACCAAAAATTTTATGAGCGTGGAATTATGCTACTGCCAGAAAGATGGCAAAAGGTGTTGGACCAGAACGGCCAATATATAATTTAATAAAGTATTTGTTTATTATACGAAAACTGTCTTTCATTTCCACAAAAAAAAAAAAAAAAAAAAAACGAAATTACTTTCCGAATAACCCAATAAAATTCTTATTTGAACGATACTGGACAAAAATAATAATAATAATTTGAGAATTTGTCTTTCTTTTTAGACATGTTCTATATTTGTCTCACATTTCGATTTTAAACTATATGGCTTAGATGGTTTGATTATGTGTATTGTTCTATCTTTTGTCAATTTTTTTTTTAATTTGTTGATCAATGGTGCATAAAGGGTTGCAAAATATCAAATGTTTCACTCATTTCGGTGTTCATTGGAGGTATTTTTCGAAACATTCATTTCCATCGGAATCATCACCATTTATTACTTGGTCCTGATCATAAAAAGCTCGTTTATTTTCAAAATGTTATTATGAAAAGGTTGTGGAATTTTCAGCTATGTCACAATATAGCATTGACCCATTTTAGCTAGTTTAGTTATAATAACGTCCCATTTTAAAGCAATACTCGGGCTATTTTGGGACGGACCTCGTAATTTTGAACCGCAGTCAGATGACGAGGACGACACCTGAGCTGGCCTATTGGCTAGTTCAGGTGTTTCCATTGTTTTTATATTAAACAAATAATTTAGTATTAAATTATTTATATTTTAGATTAATTACCTTCTTTTTTTATGTTCAAATAAAATCTTTTTTTTTTTCAGAATTGTAGTTTTGGAAAATGGCAACATAATTGAAGTTGGAAATCCTTCAAACTTGCTTGAAAATCAAAATTCTAGGTTTTACTTAATGAGCAAAGAAGCAGGGCTGATATGAATTATTTATTTATTGTTATTAATATGAATAAATTATTTATTACTGTTGCATTTATTATTTATCAATTTTATTTATTTATTTTGTGGTATAAATATAAAATAAAATTATATTTATTGCTCTATGTTTTTTAGTTTCTTCACACAAAGGAAAAAATCATGAAATATCCAATTATTTCATTCTGAAGTTCATTCCTTTTTTTAAATCTCATTTGATCCTAAAAGAAAGCAATTTTGGATTTATCGTTTATATGTGAACATGATAATTAAAAACATAATGAAGTAGAAAAATGAGATATCTTGAGATAATGAGCATAGTTGTATCACATTTTGGTCCAAATCTGTCAAATGGTACAGTATCTCTGTATCTTGAAACAATAAAAAAAAATTCTGAATTTCTTTGCAACAATGAAATTAATGTTGGAAATGAAAAATGTTTTTTTAATTTCTTTTTAAAAATATTTTTAAAGAAATTAAAGTCGAAAGGAAAAAAATTGCACCATTTAATTTTGTATGCTTAAAAGGGCAATTTTTTTTTCTGTAAAAGTTAGTAAAATTTATTTTTGTATTATAATATTTTTTGAGATTATCGTTATAATATTTTTTGAGATTACGCTAAAATCTTGGTTATTTTTACTAAGAGAAAACTTTAGAAACAGAGGTAATTAACAATTTATATCGGGAAAACTATTGGTTCAGTTTATTCCTAAGTTTTCTATTAGTGGAATATTAATAATTTAATTAATTGCCTCTCTAAATGTTTTTCAAACCTTATACTTCAGCGTTTGTGAACAAAATTTTCAATACCAATAATACGAATATTTCAAACTATAGGAGAAAATCGGCGGTTTTGAAAATCGTCTGCTTCGGTGATATTGTTAATATTTTAATGTAGAAAACGTTTGAGGCAACGAAAGTCTTTTGTTTTAATCTATATCTATATCTATATCTATATCTATACTTATAATAAAGCTCAATGTGTGTGTGTGTGTGTGTGTGTGTTGGCGCTCTACAGGCCAGACCATTCAACCTACAGCTACCAAATTTGGCACGTGTATACCTTGGAGGCCGGGAATGTGCACCTGGGGGTTATTTTTTCGAATTTTTAATTAGAATTTTATTTATTTAAAAATTAAGCTAAATTTTGACGTGTTTCTGCTATAACTGCCGAAAATATTACAGCACAAAAAAGATTTTTACATGAAGTTAAAGATAAAAAATGTATCTTTTAAATGATACTACTGTTTTAATCTTAAAATTAAATTTCTATTTTTAATGAATTTTTAAATAAATATTTTAACTATGTTTTTCAATAATTTTTTTCGTCAAAAATAAAAATGAGGATTAAGCACGTTTCGCATTCAGGAAAAAAAAATAGCTTTTTTCAAAGTGTTGCCATCACATTGATTAAAGCTCTAACTGAAAATAAATTAAATCTTTTTGGAAATGAAATCTGCAAAAATATAATTTTCGTCACGTGTCTATAGGAAATGAAACGAATATGAAATATTATTTTTTCTAAAAAATAAATTCAAGAAAAATTCTTTTATGATCTTTTACACTCTATATATTATTAATCCAATAAATAAGTTTTATTTTAAGGCAAGTTTTGTTTAATATGAAAAAGATATCCATTCAAATCATGGCCACACAGCTAATTTGTAAACCTTTAGTAAGACAAAGATCTGTTGCGACATAAATCGTAAATATTTTATTTAAAAGTAGCAAACGATTATTTTAATAATTATAAATTTTATTTTGTAAATAGTTGTGAAATTCAGATTGGCAACAGTGATATTTTTGGAACTTTTAATTTGTTGTTTAAAAACGATGCTAGAATTTTGAATGAAAATAAGTTGATGTAAATTTGATAATATTATCTATAATGTAATAAGATTTAGTTTCATAATAAGTTTGTCTGCATTCTATTTTTGTTGACGCATGGACACAACAGATTTACTAAAATGGTTTAAATAGAAAAATGATTATATTTTATGTAACTTAATTCAATAAATGCTCTAATAAATAACGAATTTTTGATTTTACATAAAGCTTCTGCTTTCGAAATCACGAATAACAAAATGCTCTTGAAACACTAATATTTTAAATAAAAAGAGTTAATTTCCATTCAACTAAATCAATCACTTAAACTGACTGATTTATGAAAATTTGAATATCACTATTCAATAAAAAAAAAAGGATAATTTTAGATTTTCCATCGATCGTTTCAAAAAAAATACGCCAATCAGCGCGCAGGTTTCTAAGAATAATTGGCCTAAGATTATGAAAATGTTGAGTTTTTCTAGATTTTTAACATTCGAAACTTCATAAATAAGTCTTAGTTGATCGTGGAAAATAGAAACATTCATTCATTTATTTAAAATTTGGTGTGCCCAGAATATTTCTCAGAATATGATACCTTACTGCATTAAATTTAGATTTCATAATTTTTGAAATATATTTATAGGCTGGAACAAAATATTATTATTGATTTCATTTCAATCCTTTTGAAAGCAAAACTAAAATCTGAATTTTATGCTAAATCTGAGAAATTTTTGTTGAATTATTCTTTGATATTACATAAATTATCAAAAATATTTTGTAGTTCACATAAGACTTAAATACCGAGATATTCTGTTTGCAATACTCATATTCAATAATAATAGTAATAAATAAATAGCAATAAAGATGATAAATAAAATAAAACGCTTGGTTTTATTAAAAAATATCTTTATATTAATTGCAATTTCATCATTTTCACTTTAAATTAAAGTTGACGTTTTACCGGAAATGACAACAAATTAGCAAAATATATAGAGTAAATTGAACGAACCGATCTAAACAACAGTATAAGTTTGGTATGACTATCAAAATTGGAAGATTAAAATTGTTTTGTTTGAGAATCCTTTAAGATACCAGTTACTTAAAATATTTAATTGAAAATTGTAGCGAGCGGTAATATTGGCGAACCGGCTGGTCGCCAAAGGCGGCTAGTAGTACTATAAATGAACAGGATTGCAGATGATAACATTTCAAAGAAAAATATTAAGTTAAAAAAATTACTTATGAAAGTATTGTAATCCCGGGCAGCGGGAGTACATTGTTCGCTCTCTGTCATAATAAATTCTTTTTTCTTTTCTTCCCTTGTTGAAAATAATATACTTGATGTTTATTTTAACTCAATGTCATTTTAAAATAAATCGCTGCAAAGAATTGCATTGCCAAGGAAAGTTTCAGTAGTGTTTTTTTTCGCCTTCTCCCCCCTCTCTCTCTCTCACACTTTTTTATATTTTTTTCGAAAGGGTTTAAAAGTGACAAAGTAATTATGATTTGCAGATTAAAAAAAACTGAAAGTTTAACACTTTCTCGGTATTAAATTAATGTAATTGTCAGAAAATTTGACCTTGACAACTTTGAGAGATATGAAAGATTCCAATATCTGAATAGAGACAAAAAAAAAAAAAAGACTTTTGAGCGATTTTTTATGTAGCATTATGTACACAATAAGTCAACCAGTTTCCGCAAAACTTTCTCGCATTCTCACTAAGGCGTGTTCTCCACGCCAAGCATGTAGCGTTATCCCAGACATTGCCTTGTATGGCATTGGCGCACAATACTTATGAAATATTATGCTTTGAAGAGAATTAAGCTTTTTTACTGAACCTATCGTGTGATCCACTAAAAGATTTAATTTTTATAATTTTTCAATATTTATTTATTACTTTTGTCTGTTGCGATGATTTTTGACAATTTCAAAATTAAGCAAGTTCTAAAATTTTATTTTCGAGGCCAGAATTTTACGCATGCGTCAATATTTAGAAAACAATGGTCCCCCCCCCCTCAAAATTATTTTTTTATGTTATCGTTCGTGCGCCATCTCGGGGTCAGACATGTGTTGTTGTTGTTTTTTCGAAAATCCTTTTTAAATTAGTATAAAATAATTATATTATTTCCTGATCCCATTCCACCTTTTCTATTTAATTAATTCAAGAGAAGCTTTGTAAAAATGCTTTAATCAGTGGTTCCCACACTCCGAGTGAAAGGATAAAATACTGTCCAGCTAAGCACATTCCTTTACAAGATCTCTATGTTTCCCTTACTTGTGATTGACACATGTTAGAAATCCCTATTAAAATCTCACAGTATATATTCACAGGGATAAAATTTTCATTTGCTTTTTCTCATTTCATGTTGTGTCTTTTTGCGTTGTGCTCCACCGATAAATAAATAAAATAAATCGCTGATTCTGTACCCGCGCATTTTGTGGCTTCAAAAACCAAAGCAACCTCATGTTCTCACATGATAAAAAAAATTTAAAATATAAACCTTTTTTTTTTTTTTTTTTTGACAATGGCTCCGAAATAGTGTTTTTATTTTCGCTTTTATTTTACATTAAACATATTATTCAATTTGTACGTGCAGTAATTTGAGTAGACTGATAAAATTAAAGTTTGTCTGTCTTATCGAATAGCATGGTAACTTTATAAAAAAACTATGCATTCCATAATAATTTAACTTCCTACAAAGTCACTTGGCGAAGAAGTTGGAAGCCAAAAGTGGTTAGTTTCAAATAAGAGACAAAGGTCGAACTTCACTTGACCAGAGCCGGCCTTCTCTTCAAAGGGGCTTGAAGGCAAGAAATCATTTTGGGCTCTAATTTTTTATAAAGCAGAAGAAAAAAAAATACTAATCTGAACATATATTATTAATGAAATTTATTTAATGCGTGATTTTTTTTTATCATGTGAGAACATGATGTTGTTTTCGTTACGGGGTTTTGAATAATTGAAGGCAACGAATAATTGAAGCTCAAAATCGCATAGGCAATGAATAAAGCATAAATGGTAATATTCATCTTCATCTGCTTTTACCAGTATTAGCATTATTATTATGTATGCTTCTTTGAAAGCAGGTGCATTTTTAAAAGGTTGAACTGTTCTTAGAGCAATGGTGGTTCCAACATAGTAATCCCATGGAGCTATAGAAGTCCCCCCCCCATGGTGTTATCTACTGCGCATGCTCAGATAGTTTTCGTTATATCTCTTAAACTACATATGTTAGAGCAATGGGTTTTCACTTAGACTTACCCCAGGGGGTGCTCTAAGCCCCCGCCCCCCAAATTTTGGATCTATTGCGCATGTGCAGTACGGATTTTGCTTAATATTAGTCAAATCAATGTCGGATCGATATCATAGAGTTCCTATGGGTCTCAGGATGTCGATGACTAGCGATGACGAATACTTTACGAGCGTTTATTATGTAACCAATATCATAAAGTCCCAAATACCAGTGATCAATACTTTTCAAAGAAGGGTGTGATTCAAATCCTTGATACGATCTTACTGATGATATTTCGATTACAGGTTTGGATCATGATAGAAAGAAACAATCGATACGATCTGTCCAATGGAAGCGCTCGAACAAAACAGAAAAGGAGAATCTGTGAATGATGTTGGAAAGTGAACGAACCGGTTGTTATTGGAATTATCGTATCATTGAATTGAATATCACTGAAATTTATCGAAGCGGTGACTTCACTGGAAAGTGTGAAGTCGCCGCTCCACTTCATGAGAGTGACCTTAACTTTCCGATATTCGCATTTGATGATGCACTATTGCATACAAATCATTTTTAATTGCTTGTGACATGACTGATTGTATATATTCTGTTTACTGCTGGCGCCATCTATTGGTAGAATATAGAACTAAAGTAAACATTTTAAAGAAATGACATATATATTTAATTCAAATTTTTCAGAAAATGGTTTATTCCAATAAAGAAATTAAATAAATAGTTTTGAGAAAAAAATCAAATTTAAGAAGTAAGCTGAAATAGATAAATTAATTCAATCGCACGTTACTTAAATTAGTAAATTAAGTATTAATTACAATTAATAAATTTTTCTATTTAATACTAATTAATAATTTTTAATTAATAATGTGATTGAAATAACAGATATTTGGAACAAATATTTAAAAATAACAATAGCAAAATTTTTTGTTATTTAAAAAATCGTAGATTATGCATCTCTATCGATGACGTCAACTTCAGGTCAGACCGGGAGTTTTTATATCTCGGGTTCTATGGAACGTAGAGACGAGTGCGACCCATCTAAACACTCGTCTCGATGAATAGAGTTCGAATGACATTTTTGCCGAAACTCTGGTCTCGATAGGGTCCGAAATCGGGTCTCGAAATTTACAAATTCGAATTACATTGCATTTGCTCATATCGTTGAATAGTACTCGCCGAATTGCACATAACGATACGAATTTCACGTTGATACTCCGAGTGATTCGCGAGTTCAAAGTTGGACTCTCAAAGTTGTAAAAATTTGAATTTTCTAGTGCGGTTTTCGACTTCATTTTTGCAAAAATTCTCTTTACGACTGGCATCGACACACTCTCATCGATGTCCTCTATGAACGATACAACATTTACGTCGCTTACGTTATTAGGAGCCGAGAAACGGAAAAAAAACATGATGTTGTTTTGATTGGGTGGGGGTGAAACTCGAAATCGCGTAGGCAAGGAATAAATCATAAAATGGGCGCCCTAAGCTTTCTTCCGATGAAGCCTTGCAAATAAAAAAAGAAAGGGAACGAAAGAGCAAACAGAGGCCGGTACAAAATTTTCAATCAAATCTTCAAAGACAAAACCTTCAATCAACAAAAACGAATCATGAAAATTTAAAATTATAAGCTGATCGAATTAAACATGAACGTAAAATAGCTTTACAACGGGAAAGAAGAGAGCGTAAACGTATGCAGTGTGTTGCAGATTCTCAATCGCAACACTCAACTTCAAACACAGAGCGTGCCCATTTGGATTGTGAATCACAACCGTCAACGCGAAACGTCTCCGTTTCGATTCTGAATTTCAAATATCGCTTTCAAGCTCTAACGAATTCATCGAAAAAAATGTTCTCACATGATAACTTGAAATTTGCGATAGCAGATTTCATTTATTATTATTATTATTATTATTATTATTATATCTATTTAATTCTTGAGCTGATAGAATTACTATTGCTTATGTTTGAAGCATTTCATATTCTTAAATTTGATACTATCTTAATTTTTAAATCCTTTATTTTATTTTTTTTATTTTTTATTTATTTATTTTGCTAATACATCAATTACTTCAGAAAAATTACAATTTTTTTTCAATTTCTTTTTCGATGCTTAATACAGCAAGTGCATTTAAGCGTCCTGAACATATGCTTGACCGAAGATAATTCTTTATTAATTTTAATTTGCTGAAAGAGCGCTCAGAATTTGCTGTAGTAACTGGTAACGTAAAGAAAAGTTTTAACACACTTAATACATTTAGAAATAACTCATTATAATTATTATTTAGTATGCATTGCAATATGTCTTGTGCGCTATTTACATCTCTTTCATTCAACATCAAATCCCGTAGCAAATAAATTTCTTGGGTTAGGTTTTCATCTACATCTGTGTTATAAAACTTTACAAAGTTTTTGGAACATTTTTCTGATTCACATTTTGCATCCTGTGACAAAGTCTGACGGCAGCTACGCAAACACCTTCAATAGCTCTTAATCTCTCACTAAGAATAAATTTCAATTTTTCTGACGTCTTTGTGGTTTCGAAGGGTTTAAGACTGAAATCATGTATAAAGCTTAAAGGATAAATGATGGAAGAAAGTATATAAATTATTTATATCATCATTTTTCAAAATATTAAGTTTTTTCATGTATAAAACAGATTCCTAATTAAAGATGAATTTAACAGATAATGATGAAAAAAGCTACAAAATACCAATTATATTTAATCCATTCCATATAATTAAATTTTAACAAAATGAATGATTGCATTTCACTACACATTTTGAGCATTATTTATGCCACTTGAAGTTTCAATTCAGTTTCTGGATACTTTTTACAGTAAGACACAGTAATTAAAGGTTCGGTAAGATTAACTTCCATTTACTTGCAAAATATGACAAAATCCTGTTAACTTTCTAAAAACTCGTCAACAGTCAATCAAACAAGAATGGATTGACGGTCTGCCTAGCCAGGATTTATAATAGTTAAAAAATATAGTTTATACATAATTGTTTAAGAAAAGTTGTATAGTTTGCACTTATAATAGTTTTTAAAAACACCATATTTTGGCGAATCAGTACGTTTTAGAACTCCCAGAATCTGAGAAACTTATTTTTTTTAAAAATAAAATCACGCCTATGAGTGAACAAAATTATTCAAAAGCGTTTTCAGCTTAATGGATGAAATTTTGTATATGGTCTCTAGTTCAGATTTTTAAACTTCTATCAAATTTTAAACGAAGTGCATTCAGAGGAAATTTGTCAATTCGGTGGTCCGAAAGTAATTTAACACGATAGCAACAAAATGAAAAACGCTCAATTTTTAATATTTGATGTACAGATTTCACATCTGATAGTGTCCTATCCGCGTTACAAGGGAAAGAGGGTAGCTTCCGAGGCTAAAGACCCCTGAGCACACGAGGGCAGAAGTCTGACTTCCAGCTCATATGAAGATGGCACTCACATACTCGCTTGCACAACCCCTTTTTACAGGGGAGCTCCTTCACACACCTCACGGATAGAACACAAGGGGAAGAAGAACCATGCCCGCACCAGGACTCGAACCCGGGACGCCCAGATAAAGGGGAAACCGCGCTACTTCTAGACCAGGATGCGGGTGATTTAACGTCTAAAGTATTTCGAATTTGGATTGACCGTCTGTCGATCTGCTCGTTCACAAGCGTGTAAACGTAGTAACAGCGAATTAATCTGATAAGTCATCTTATCATTAAAATAGATTGGTATGGAATTTTGTGTTTCCTTTGGTTGACAAATGAGCGTCCAAAATGCATATTTGGTTTTCTTTATTACTGTACTAAGCACTAAACGCTCATGTAAGGGATTTTGAAAATTGGTGTTTTTTTTCTACATTAGTTCTGTGTGAATTTTATCTTTCAGGATATTTTTCTTCTCTTTTTCTTTTACATTCCACTTCCTTCGTTTGACTAATTACTACACTAATATGAGCTGTCAATTTACCTCAAATACAGCACAGGGCAGAAACTTATTTCTTAACATATTAACTAAATAGGAAATTTGTTCAAAAATTTTACTCAACACATTTTTTACAAATTTTAATCAATTTCAATCTCGATCAAAAGTATTCGTTTTAAATCCCTGATGAAAAATCTAGTTAATCGAAAAAATATATAAATTAAAACCCACATAATTTAATTAAATATTAAATCCCCTCTTTGCCCCCCTCTAGTATTCTATGCTTGATTATTAGATTTATTCCATTGTTAACTTAATAATAATCATTGGTTATATTTCAGTTGTTATTGGATGCAGAAGGTTTCAACAATCACTCTTATTATTGTTGATAGCAGAAATATTACTGTTTAATGTTAAACAAACGCACAAATTACAAATAATATAACAGATGAAACAATGAATACACCTTCTGCTGCTCTGTTAAGAATCATTTCTCATTTTGCAACTGATCGTTGTGTGACTTTTTTTGCTGAGCTATGCTTGGTGTGTTTTGTGAACATTTCAATGAGGCTACGGCCGTCGTTGGATGGATCGTCCTATGGACGATCTTGGAACTGTTGAAATATTACATATTCCCTCACTTACCCTCAATCGGAGATCTGTTTTTAGATACCGATTTGGATCAGGATGTTGATACACCATCTGATCCACCTGCGATTAGAGTAGAATCCGTCCCAGTGGTTCGCTCCTACACGGTATTTAGGATTTGCAAGGCTTTAGAACTTCCAGCGAAACTGGCTCCATCTGCAATCCAGAAGTCTGATATCCCAGTCGTAGAATCCTATACGGTCTATAAATTGTGCTCTGCTCTGGGTTTGTCTGCACAGATGGCTCCTGTCGGAGTGCCAGTTGTAGAATCCTTTGCGATCTACCAGTTCTGCTTAGTCTTGGATATTCCAGTGAGGTACCGGTCGCAGAAGGACGCAGTTTAACATCAAAACTGTCGTCGTCTGCCCGATGCCGTTTTCAGATCAGAACTGTCTTCAGATGCAGCGATGGAGGGTGGGTGGGTGGGGAACAAAAGTAGTCCACCTCTACGTGGTGTTCCCTGGCAACGATGCAGTTCTTTGGAACTGCATCGGCTAAGAGGCTACTTATGAAACAAATAAAGAACTTTTTATTTAGTTTCACAAAACTACACACCTAATTTTTGATTTTGTATTTTAAAGCTCCAAAATTTCATTACAAGCATCAAATTCGGAACGTGTATTTATGGTAGCAACAACGTGTATTTATGGTAGCGGAACATGTATTTATGGTAGCAACAACTGCAATGTTTTTTAGATATGCATAAGAATTATGTATTTTTTATCCTAAAAAATAAAAAAGAATTTAAAATATGTATTTGACAACGAATGTTCTACAACTCACACGTACAGAAAATCAGTAGCGTTGACAATCATAAATATGATGGAGGAATCTTATAATGACTTAAATTTGAAAAATTATAGTGACAAAAATTTACAAATTTCTAACATAATTCGTCGCCATATATTTATACCCGGTTACGACAAAGTAGATTAAAGGCCTTATGATTAGAGTCGGACTTCTATTCAAAGAAGCCTGGATGTGAGAAGTCATTTGGGGCTCTAATTTTTTGTAAAGCAAAGCAAAAAAAAAAAAAGAAAAAAATGCAAATTTGAACATATATTATTAATGATATTTATTTAATGCGTGATTTGTTTTTTTTAATACATCAATTATTTCAGAAAAATTACATTTTTTTTTTCAATTTCTTTTTTGATGCTTAATACAGCAAATGCATTTAAGCGTTCTGAACACATGCATGACAGTAGATAATTCTTTATTAATTTTAATTTGCCGAAAGAGCGCTCATCACTTGCTGTAGTAACTGGCAACATAAAGAAAAGTTTTAACACAGTTAATACACTTAGAAATAACTCATTATAATTATTACTTAGTATGCATTGCAATAGGTCTTGTGCATTATTTATATATCTTTTATTCAAAATCAAATCCCGTAACAAACAAATTTCTTGGATTAGGTTTTCATCTAAATCTGTGTTATAAAACTTTACAAAGTTTTTAGAATATTTCACTAATTCATATTTTTCTGAAGTTGTTATATCAGTTATTAATTTGAAATCAGAAATACTATTTGGTATACTTTTAAACCGATCTTTTATTTGTACAATAACAGTATGAATTACAGTGTTAAAAAAATAACATCTAAATTCCACTACCGGTTTTTTCTTTTATATATAACTTCGGAACATAATCTTTTCCTTTTTCGAATTCGTTTTTTAGGAAAATATTCAAATTATGTGCTAGCACTTTTGCTTCGTCGAAAAATGTGTTAGAGTTTGTTTTTAAATTTTTGATTTCAGTTTTAATTTTATTAACTAAATTGAATGCCGAGTCAAGAACAGTTGTTTCTGCTTGAAATAGTTTATTGATAGTGTTAATTTTGCAAAATATTGCAAACAATACTATTAAACATAAAACAAATGACATTTCCTGCACCTAATAAATTTTTTGCTTCGGATAATGCTGTATTATCTTTACTTACATCATTTAAACATAAATAAATTCTTCTAGGGCATTACAAGTTCCTTCAAACTGTGTATACACTGCTTTCACCTAATCTATTTTGGCTTCGCAACGAGTGTCATATAATGGTTTAAGAGTAATGCGTAAATGCTTTGCAGAATTTCTCATCTTTTTCCCATTGCAGAAAATAAGCAATATAAACGTTGTAATATCCCCAAAAGTTTTTTTACTATATATACTGCTGGTAACGGCATCATAAATTAAAAAAATTAAAGGAATGTGATAGGCAAGAAACACAAATTGCATACGGATTTAGAGAAAGTATTCTAGATTGCACTCCTTTATATTTCCCTTTCATGTTACTACCGTTGTCATATGCTTGTACTCTACAATTCATAATATCTAAATCAAGCTAAGTAATTCTTTTCAATAGAGTTTTTGTTAGTCCTTCTCCAGTCACATCAATAACCCTATAAATGACTCGTTTATAGTTAACACTTTCTTTTCAAATTTTACATACCTAATAATGATTGAAGTTTGTTACTTATGGGGAATATCAGGAGTCCAGTCCCTTTGAATACTATACTACAATGCTGCTATTATATCATGTTTAATTTTGTTAAGGACTTCATATCTTAATGCAGAGATAATGTGTTCTTTTGAACGATGTTCTAAATGATGCACAACTCTATTTTTTGAATTTATTATTTTGTTTATATGATCCGTTAGCATTGGGTCATATTTACTTAATAATTCGATCAAATATTTAAAAAAATTTCCTTTATTAGGCTATTTCTTTATTTCGCGATTTCCTCGAAGTGGAAGATTAGAAAAATAGAATCATTAAACTTGATTTGTTTCTTCAATAGTTGAAAGTAAATTTAGTCGTTTTAGTAATTCTTCCCAAGCAATAAACGAGTTAAAATGACAATTAGAAAGCTCATGATCTTGGATTACAGTTAACAGCTTTCTCCAGTTATTATAGCCACCTATAAATCGTGTAGTTTGGTTATTTCCTCTTCATTTGGAAAACCAGTATACAACAAAAACGATACACGGAGTCTTGCGTTTTTGATAAATTAATTATTTGCGAAATTGGATTTCACCATTTGGCATTTTTTTAAAGTAGTACGTAGTGGAAAATGATCTGCCTTTAGCCTTTTTAGCAAAAAATCCCTTGTGTTGTACAGGTCTGCTTTAACACAAAGCATTCTAAATTTATCAATTATAATACTTGGCCATAAACCAGGATCATTTATACTCTCTTGATCGTATTTGTTATTCTTATTTCAGTCATTATTTTCTGATTTGGTCATACTTGTATAAACACACGGCTCTTCAACAAATTTCACCGTTTCAGCATTTTCATTTCAAGACTGTGTAGTTAGAGTAAAAATTTCTTCCCCAGTTGAAGTTTGAATTGTAATTTCTGAAGCTGAAGCAATGCCTTTTGCAGAATTACTTCGAAGCCAAGAAAACTGATCTACTTGTGAAGTTTAGCTTTTCTTATTTTTTTCTTTTCGCGATCTTAAGCCGAGAGAGTGTTTCTTGTTTTAGTAGCGCCAACTAGGGTCAAGAGTGCGTCGCAGCTACTCACACATTACATTCGCTTGCACGACCCCTTTTTACGGGAGGGGGCACATTTATAAACCTCATAGATAAAAGAGATGAAGAACAACCATGCCCGAACCGGGACTCGAACCCGGGACGTCCAGATCAAGCGGAAGACATGCTACCCCTATGGCAGGACGCCGGTTTAATTTTCTTTTTTTGGAAACCAGAGCGATATTTTATTGGAATTGACATGGTTATACTTATTGCGGTCATTTCCGGTGAAGAAATAATACAGAGTGCGTTGCTAGGAGTTGATCGTTTAATTTATCTTCGTTTTACTTTTTGTTTCAACAATTAAATATAAACAAATATGCATGCATAAAATATATTACATTAGATGCAGAAGAAAAGTAGATAGTTGATTATTTACAAGTCCATTTGAACCCAGCCTCATCCTTATGGGAACCGCATGCGCCCAGAAGTCGCACCGCTCTGTCTTAACATGTCTGAATGGGATCTCCTTATTCATAAATGAATCCCCCTACCCCCTTTATAGGTATCACTGCGATCGTTGCCCAATCACAGCGTAAGTCGAAGCACAGCCAGCCACGTGGAAACAAACGTATGCTTTCAATACGTGATCAAGTAGATAGTTGATTATTACAAGCTGTGATCAAGAATTATTAATATTTTCCAGAATTATTTTCCGGTGGACTCAAGAATTAAAATATATTGTTCAGAACACTATTTTAATTATTGATCACAGCGAGGCCCCTCAATCACGGGGCCCCGGTGCACCGCACCTCCCAGATGGCCGCCCTGCACTTCACTCAATCAAAATCAGATAAAAGAAACGAAATCTTATCTGTGATTGATAGTTTCCATTTGAAATACTCTGGACTGTTTACCGAAAAAAAAAGTTAGTGTCAGATAAGAAATATATATCCGTATTAATTTATTTCCTGTCGAACATCTGCACCTAAAGAATTAATATTCTCACTTGCCGATCAACATGACCTTGATGAATGAATTTTTCTGTTACTTGCTTCTTATTTTGTATATTTTCTGGGGCAACTTCATTTGTAATCAGTGGCAGATTTAAGTATTTTGCGGGCCTTGTCACTGTATATTATGAGGCTTTTTTTAAATGAAATGATCAGTTTAGTATCATATAGTATGTGTTGGCGCCAATAAGTCAGCAGAACGCTCCACCTACTAATTTTGTAGCGCCACCAAGTGGTGAAATCATATAACCTTTTGAGTGTATGTGTGAATGCCAGAGAGAGGGTGTGTTGGGAGTGTTGAGAATAAAGGAATGGAGATACAGTCCAAGAGTTTGTGTTTCATTTATATGTGATTGAGTTTTCTAAAAACTGAGCTATCGAGGGCCAAAACATGGTCCGTCGAGCCGGAGACGACTATGCATCTATTGTATAGTGATTCATTATTTGAAATGTGTGATTTATTAGTGGAGATATTGTCGATAATGACGAACTTGGTGCGAAAATACCAAGAATGAGAATTCGCTTGTGGATAACTGGCCTCGAGTGACAGCAGTCCCAGCAAAGAGGTATGGGCAATATTAGCCTTTGAGTTATTAACTAATTTCCCGAGATGAAAGTAATTTTGTTTTTGTTGAGTTATAATTAATTTCCCGAGAAGTTAATTTTGTTTTTGATGAGTTATAATTAATTTCCCGAGATGAAGTTAATTTTGCTTTGATGAGTTAATTAATTTCTCTACTTTCTCATACATGAAATGTTAAGATTTATTATAATCGACAAAAAAATTTGAACTCGAGATTTTAACGAATCTGCACATTTTAAACCACGCTGAGTTCGAAAAAGAAATTTTTGGAAAATGTCTGTCTGTAATAAAGAACTAGACAGATGAAATTTAGTATACGGTCTTTACACTAAATTTATAAATTTTTGTCGAATTTTGTGCAAAATCCGTTCAGATAAAGTCTGTCTTTCCGTCCATTCGAATATAAATTAGAACGATAAATACAAAACAAAGAGAAAAAGACGAATAAAATTCAGTACACAAATTTAACATCTATACTGTTACACCTATCAAATTTCGTGCCATATCAAATATGGGGTTGATCGTTTATCGGCCTGTTCTTTCAGAAACATGTAAACGCAATCACTCAAATAATCACAATATCATAATAAATATATCAAATTTGATATGTGATTTTGTGACTACAAGTATAGCTATGCCAAATTTTTGTTTCAATCATTTGGGGAAAAAAAGGTCTAAAGCATAAATTTGATTTCATATTATTAATCACGTGGCGGAGATTAATTGCCAAAAATCTCTAAAAGGATTACGCGATAGATTCCATATAAATGTTAATATTTCCAAATTTTATATTTCGTAACAATTATAAACCAATGCTATATAAAGAGCTCTCTGGTATAACGCATTTATTAGAGAATATGCGAGAAACTTTTAGGGAGACCCTTTCCACTTGTTGTGGAGGTAAAATAACTCAGCGTGTTATAATATCGATGGCAAAAAATTGTGCATTTATTCATTCGAATTGGTCGGAAATTACAATAGAAACAGGAATAAATATAAAAGCTTTTAACTGTATTTCTCTCTCTGTATTTTACTATGCAATTTTACCGAACACATTTTTCAAGCACAATGAACAAGTTATTGTATAAAACAAAATTACTATCAGCTCTTCCTTTTTTTTTTTTCATTCAGCATTTATGTTTACAAAAATATCTGACTAATGTTGATTCTTATTATTGTATCAGACACTTCTTTCGTGACTGTGCTTGCAAACCGATATTTTCAAGTGTCTTACACTTATCGCGTCCATTGTTTCAAAAATATTGCTCGAATTGTGGAAAGAGTGAAGAATGAATCATCGACTGTTTTACTGTGCGCATGCGTGCGGCGAGGCGAAAGAGTGGTATTTCCTTATTTAAGTTGATGATGTGTTTTATTTTCTGTCAGTTAAATGCATGAACGTGACATTCGCATAAGGTGAATCTTTTCAGAAAAGATATTAAAAATTTTTTAATTGGGATAATTTCTTAAGATAACTATTAATGGAAGGAAATTTCTGCAGTGATAGATTTTGGGTAAGTTGTTTTATATCTATACTTATAATAAATGCGTGTATGTTTGTGTGTGTGTGTTGGCGCTCTACAGACCACACCATTTGACCTATTTTATTTAAATATAATTTTAATTAAAATTAAGTAAAATTTCGGCGTTTTTTCACAATAACTTCCGAAAATATTTTCACAAAAAATTATTTTTAAATCAAGTTAAAATTCCAAAAATTATCTTTTTAATGGAACCAATGTTTATCTTATAAATTAGGTTCCTTTTTTTAAATGAATTTTTAAAAGCATATTTTAACCATATTTTTCAACAATTTTTTTCGTACGAAAAAAAAAATAAAATTTAACCTGCATGAGCACGTCACGCTGGCATGGGGGGGGGGGATTAGCTTTCATCAACGAGTTGCCATCACATTGACAAAAACTCAATAATAATAATAATAATAATAAGTTGAATATTACTGCAAACCTAGAAAAATGTAGTTTACAGTATGAGTCCATATGAAATTAAATAAATAAGAAATATAATATTTTCTAAAAATTAAATGCAAGACAAAGTTTTCTATTATCTTTTACAACCTCTACATTATTAACTCAATAAATCAGCTTTACTTATGACAAACATGGTTTAATATATACTCTTTCAATTCAGGACCGAATTTGCAAACCTTTAATAATAGAAATATACGTCTTAAAATGGTCCAAATGGAGTAAATAATTATATTTTATGTAACTTGAGTGAATAAATGCTCTAATAAATTAGGTATATTACCTTTTATCTAGATCCTCAGCTCTGTGAATCATATTTAACATAATATTTTAAATAGAAAGAGTTGCACTACAATCATTTAAATCAATCATTAAAACTGATTGATTTATGAAAATGTGAATATCACCATTCAATAAAAACTGTCTCAAAGATGATACCGCAATCAGCTTAAGAGTGATTAGCCTGAAATTATGAAATTATTGATTGTTCTAAACTATTCGGTTCAAAACCTCATAAATTTATCAGATTTCATAAAGGAAGATAGAAACGTTCATTTATTTATTTAAAAGTTGAAGTGTCAGAAATATTTCGCAGAATATGATTTCTTAGAACCAACGGACTGTATGAAATTTGAACTTCATAATTTTTTGAAGTATATTTATTGACGGAGACAAAATAAAATATTGTTATTCTTGTCATTTAATTCCGTTTGAAAGTAAAACTAAAATTGAATTTCCTAGGGAATTCTGGAAATAATTCTTGAGATATTACATAAATTTTGATAATTATTTTATAATGCATATAAGACTTAAAATCCTAAATGCTGCTTTTTTTGAATGCTTGATTTCAGTAAAAAAAAAAATTGTATTAATTGTAGCTTAATCATTTCCACTTTAATTTAAATTTAAAATTTTACTGGATCTGACAGAAGATTAGAGATATATATAGTGCATTATGGCTTAAGAACTTTATAAAAATGTAACTGAATTACAAAACTATCAAAATTCGAAGGTTAAAAATATTTTTCTGAAAGATACAAAGTATTTAATTTAAAATTTTAACAAACAATTAGCTTGGAGAACCGGCTGGGCTCCAAAGGCGGCTAGTCTAGAATAAAACAATTTATAAATGTTTCATAATGAATACATACTTGCATAAAGCAAACAAAAACAACAACAAAAATTCTGTCATATTTTTATTTGTTAATAGTTGCCTTTGGCAATTAGTTGGTTCATTGTGATTTATGATTGCAGAAAATTTCAATTAAATATTCTGTGTAATTTTATCTTAACAATTTCAGCCCCAAAATAGTTGTAAAATTCAAATTTTATTTCTCGTTCAATTCTAGACTATTTTAGAAGTCTTAAACAATACTACATTGCACTTATTATTTTACAAGTTTTGTTCATTATGCTAAGCATTTTTCTAATTTTCTATCTATATCTTCATGCATTCAATCATTTCACAAAGAAAGCAATATTTTAAAACTAGATTTCAAAGATTATTTGATTCTGAAGTTACACCTTATTTGTTACTACAAAAAAAGAGTACGACCGGAGTTTAAACCCCTGCTTGGCTCAATTTTCAGAAATCCGCAACTCACCAACAACGGTCTTGCGAAATGTTCAAAAGCGAGGGAGTAGATGTCCAATCATAGTGCATAATAAAGGCGAAAGATAATAGGTTTGCCAGTCTGGAGGTTGTCAGCTTTGGCGCGTTATCGCAACTTGGCGAAGAAGGGATTTAAACACCGGTTCACCCAAAAAAGGTTCCAAAAATTTTGTTATAATCATACCTTAAATGGGTCAGCTTGAAAAAAATAAGTCAAATCTTCATATCTTGATCATCAAAAAGGGGGGGGGGAGGCCAGAGTGAAATATTAATAGTAACAAAGAAAGCGATTATAGTTTCAATTCAACAACGAAATATATTGTAAAATATGCTTAAAATAATTTCAAAAATATATTAAGTATTTAAAAGACTACACAGCGAAAAATATCGGTATTAGTAAAAAGATAACTTTTATTAATTTTATAATGACATAAAAATCAATTTTCAATTTTCGGAAAATCATCAATTTTTTAATTAATTAATTTCTTAATTTTAAAAAATGTCTTCTCATATTTCCAGTTTCCAAATTATATATAATCCAAATTTGATAGTTCTAGGGAAAACATTCTGCCTATAGAACGCCAAAGTACACACAGATACATACGCACATGTGATATTTTTTCCCTGGTACATTGGCTACCTCGTTATTATTGGAATTGTCAAAATTTAAGGAATATTTGTCCAACTGTATAGGCATCACTAAAAAAAAAAATTTTTTTTTTAATAACACCTAGTTCTAGATTATATGATCAGTCCAGTAGAGAGACAACAAACAGAGACACACATTTATTTTTACTAGAGATAACTTTTATTTAATTTGACTTGTTTCATATTTGTAAACATGAAATTTTGCATTCGATTTATCATTCATTGTCTGATGAGTGATAAATCTTCACTCATTCATTGTTTCATAGTAGAATGTTTAAATTTTCAGCAGTTCCAATGGTAGTACGTTCTTTTAATATTTTCGAATTGTAATTATCAGTTAATCATTTACTTTAACCAAATTTCGAATTCCCACTAATTTCGCCACCTGATAGTGCACTGGAAAAATTTTTCGATTTTTTCCAAAATATTTATAGTAATAACTTAGGAATCGTAGATTAAAAAAGTTAAATTAAAGACTCTACTTTTTATGATTTAATAAAAGGGTATTTAATAAACAATTTCCATTCAATTTATTGATTATCATGTGAGAACATGATATTGTTTTAGTTTGAGAATTTTAAAGCCACAAAATGCATAGGCAGAAAGCTGCTGATTTATCGCTTTTGAAACATCAGTTTTTCGCATTTAGGGTTATTAGTAAATGACATTTCTGATCTGGCGACTTATCGCCGACAAAAGTTACATTTTAGTGTGTATATCCGCTATATACTCGATTCTCCTATCTGGCCAATAAAGGTCAAGGTTATAAGAAGTTATAGCCTGAAGATGCAAAGAAATTGGGAATGAACGCGAAGCAGCAAATATGTTAATGTTTATATATATATATATATATATATATATATATATATAATTATTAGTAACCAATCTAAAGTAAGAAATACTTTGAAAACGAAACGCAATAGTTTCGGAACAGCAACTAAAAATTATTTCTTATTCAAACTGAAACCAAAAAAAAGAACAGGAAAAACATCATACTATTTAGAGAGCGCAAATGTAGCTACTTCTAAAACACAGATAAATTGATACAAAAGGTTTAATTTTTATTTGGTTTAGTTTGATTTTCCTATTAACTTGATTTTTATTACTTTTATATATAATTATTTTATAATTTTCAATTTTTCTAGCTGGCAAAAAGCTTTGGAGCTCGAACGACTTTGAGATTAAAAAAAAAAAAGCATCGCTTTTCTAAATATCGACGCATGCGTAATCTTATAGACACGTGATTGTTTAAAACGAGTTTTAACTGGTTTTTTACAAACAAACAAAAAAATTCTGAACTCGAGAAAAAAAATTTATAACTCGGTTGATTTTGATATGGTAAAAACCATCGTTTTTCTAAATGCTGGTGATTGTGAAATATAAGTCATGTGAGAATGTGATGTTTCTCTGTCGGATTCATACCACGTGACTTAAAAAATAATGTTCTCGCATGATAACTAGAAATGTGCGACAGAAGATTTCAGTTTATTTTAAACTAGCCGCCTTTGGCGACCAGCCTGTTCGCCAGTATTACCGCTCGCTACAATTTTCAATTAAATATTTTAAATAACTGGTCTCTTAAAGGATTCTCAAACCAAACATTTTTAATCTTCAAATCTTGATAGCCATACCAAACTTATACTGTTTAGATCGTTTCGTTCAATTTACTATATATATTTTGCAAATTTGTTGTCATTTCCGGCAAAATTTCAACTTTAATTTAAAATGTAAATGATGAAAGTGCAATTAATATTAAGATATTTTTTAATAAAACCAAGCGTTTTATTTTATTTATCATCATTATTGTTATTTATTAATTATTATTATTATTGAATGTGAGTATTGCAAACAGAATCGCTCGGTATTTAAGTATTATATTAACTACAAAATATTTTTCATCATTTATGTAACATCTCAAACAATAATTCAACAAAAATTTCTGAGATTCAGCATAAAATTCAGTTTTTAGTTTTGCTTTCAAAAGGATTGAAATGAAATCAATAATAATATTTTGTTCCGGCCTATAAATATATTTCAAAAATTATGAAATCTAAATTTAATGCAGTAAGGTATCATATTCTAAGAAATATTCTGGACACACCAAATTTTAAATAAATGAATGAATGTTTCTATTTTCCACGATCAACTAAGACTTATTTATGAAGATTTAAATGATAAAAATTTAGAAAAACTCAACATTTTCATAATTTTAGGCCAATTAATCTTGAGAAACCTGCGCGCTGATTGGCGTATTTTCTTTGAAGCGATCGAAGGAAAATCTAAAATTATCCTTTTTTTATTGAATAGTGATATTCAAATTTTCATAAATCAGCCAGTTTAAGTGATTGGAAATTAACTCTTAAAAGTCAGTGATTTATTTGATTGGAAATTAACTCTATGACCAACATAAAATCTGGGCTTTCTCTTGTGGTGTATGCATTCTCCTTAATATCCGCTCGAATAAAACATCACATATAAAAGTACTACATAGAACAAACACATCAAAAGTAAACATAACATTTCAGTAGTCGCCAAAAACAAAAGAGAGAAAAATCCAATTAATAAGCAGACGATATTTAGAAAAGTACAGATATTTAGACTGGAAAATGAAATTATCTGAAATTAAAAACACGCGCAGACGATATTTACAAAAGTAAAAATATTCAAACCTGAAAAGGAAAATATATGAGTTATTCCATCAATAAATGCCATAAGTTTGTTTATATCTTCATTGTTTTATGAGTTATTAAATATCAAAATGGGTCCGGGACTAAATAAACACCCTTTATAGAAAGTGTAAAAGACCATAAATAATTTTTCTTGAATTTATTTTTTAGAAAAGATAATATTTCATATTTGTTTCATTTCCTACAGACACGTGCCGAAAACTATATTTTTGCAGATTTCATTTTCAAAAAGATTTAATTTATTTTTAATTGAGGCTTTAATCAATGTGATGGCAACACTTTGAAAAAAGACAATTTTTTCCCATGAATGCGAATTGTGCTTAATCTTAATTTTTATTTTTTACGAAAACAATTATTGAAAAACATAGTTAAAATATTTATTTAAAAATTCATTAAAAATAGAAATTTAACTTTAAGATTAAAACATTAGTATCATTTAAAAGATAAATTTTTGATCTTGAACTTCATGTAAAAATCTTTTTTGTGCGGTAATATTTTCGGAAGTTATAGCAGAAACACGTGAAAATTTCGCTAAATTTTTAAATAAATAAAATTCTAGTTAAAAATTCGAAAAAATAACGCCCAGGTGCACATTCCCGGCCTCCAAGGTATACACGTGCCAAATTTGGTAGTTGTAGGTTGAATGGCCTGGCCTGTAGAGCGCCAACACACACACGCACACACATTGAGCTTTATTATAAGTATAGATATTTAGTTTTTTATTAATTTACAAGCATACAGGCTGAAGCATAAATTGTAATTATAATTTCAATCATTTAAATTAAAATCCAAACAATTTTGTTGCTGCATCAAATTTTTCACCCACATGCCAATCCACAATAACATATAAGTTCTTCAGGCAATAATATATTCAGAATTTTTACTTTGTGGAATACGCACCTTTTAATACATACCACATTCTAATGCCTTTTTTATCAATAATAGATTTCAATACCGTACAATGTATTTTTTATTGTAGGCTCTTAATATTATAAATGTTTCTAACATTGAACGTAATTACCTATTAAAGCATAAAAGAATGAAATTAAATTTTGCTGATTTTTTTTTTATCACATTCGATATTTTGATCTATTTTCCTCTTGCTTCGAGATACGAACCCGACACTTTTGCTTAAAGTAACTTAATACTAAACTAAAGAGATCTTCGGCAGTGATAGCTTCATATCTAGTCAAACGCACCAACTTATGGTAATAGCGTGGTTAGTTCTACATGAAAAATTGTACATTTTTACATCTAATCATCCATTGTCTTTTTTAATAGTTTTTTTTTTTTTTTTTTTTTTTTTGTAATTTTGAAGGTGTAATTTGAAGTCAAAGAGCGAATGATTTTTCGCTCGCAGTTGACTTGCTATTGACATAAAGTACGAAAGTTAAATTTATAAGCAACTAGCTGGTACCCGGAGAAGGAATAATTTTGGAAATATCGTTTAAAATTTAAAATAGTTGTCCTGTTTATAGGAATGATAAAAAGAATAATATTTATTTTCTTGTCTGCAATCCGCATATTCGTCTTCTAATTCTGATGCGTGTGATCAGGTAGCATATAAACGTTGCCTTTTGATTATTGCCGCTTGTTAATCCTGAGATTCTGTAGCACGCGAATTTGCGATTCGTAGACGATTGCCCGCTTGTCGTTTCTCGTTAGTTTGAAAAGCCCGAATTGCCTTTCTACGTGCTGCACTGATAGATCTATTAAATGACGAGCGTAAAATTTTTAAGCTTGTCACTTAACGTCTTTGGGGACATATTTTTTTTTGTCTAATCAATCATCACGATATACGCTTGTATAACCGAAATATTGTTTGTCGATTCACTGAATAAATCGAAAAATAACTGTTTGCACTGAAAAATTTCCATTATATATATCTTAAATTGAACGGCATCGATAATAATAATTCTATTTTGTATATGTGAGAAACACTTTGAATAATATATGCGGTTTGCCACAGACAAAATATTGTGCACTCTAAATGACAATATCCGGTGTTACTATTCCTTAATTAGAAGAAAATAATTAGCACTTGCATTAAATATTTTCGATTTTATTTCACTCACATTGATTGGAATCGATGTTAATAATTTTATTTTGTTTGATAATGTACGATTAACTCCGAATGATATGTGCCGTTTGCCATTTACTGTTTGTCTTTTGCCAATTTTAAAATATAACCTTCACGCAAGTGCAAACAATAAGTTGTCAAAGTTTCATCGCAATCCGTTGAACGGTACGGCAGCGCATAAGATACGAATAAACAAAAATTCACTTTTATGTATTAGATATGA
>JAPMOR010110879.1:70278-117756 GCA_026543865.1 Argiope aurantia | reverse complement strand
TCACTTTTATGTATTAGATATGATAACTGTACTATGCCTATAGCTTTTGCGCAAGTGCAAGCAATAAGTTAGCAAAGTTTCATCGGAATCGGTTGAACGGTACGGCTGAGCATAAAATACGAAAATTCATTTTTATATATTAGATTGTTTTTTAAAATATGAGGCATTAACTATTGTTTATTCACAGATTCAAAAACCCTCAGTGCTTTTTCGCATGCGTCAGGATGCGCTTATTTAGTCAAAATAGGACGAGGGAAAAGATGAAAAGTGGAGATGCTTACATTCTGATTCACATTAAAATACCATAGAGCAATTTGTATTCACAGTGAGAGGTCTAAACACTAAATTATGATGAACAAATAAAAGATTCCTTTTCTTAAAATTTCATTATTGTTACTTTTTTTAAGAAAAAATGAATTAATTTTTATTTGTTATTGATTTTTTTTTGATAACCTTTTAAAATTAACAACTTTAGGTAATCTCGATCACAGTTAATGATATTTTTTATGTCATTCCTAAAATTTTTTTTTGCCTTTTGAACTACTCATATAAGTAATAAAAATGCAATTTTGAGTTAAAATGAAATAGAAAGGATACGACGCTCACAAATATGTGAGGGAAAAAATGAGTAAAAAATATCGAATGAGGCGAAAATCAAGTTCAAAGAACGACGTAGAATTCCGGAAATGCACTCATCCTTCTGCATCACACCGAGGTGCCAATCTCACTCCTTATCGAAATAAAATCGCAGAAGTTTAGTTTAGTTTAGTTATAATAACGTCCGGTTTTAAAGCAACATTAGGGCTATTTTGTAGCGCTCTATAACAAATTGAAAGTTGAGAAAGAAAGAATTTTTCATATTTATGCATATTGTTTTATTTTATTTTTTCATTTACTTTTCTTTTTTTTTATTAACTTTTATTTTATTTTATTTATTTATACTTATAATAAGGCTGAATGTATGCGTGTGTGTTGGCATTCTACAGGCCGGACCGTTTGACCTACAGCTACCAAATTTGACACAAGTTTATCGTGGAAGAAAAATTAGTTAGCTTTTATCAGCGAGTTACTATCACGCTGACAAAAAGTCTAAATGAAAGATTAAGATAGTTCTTGCTGCAATCTAACCATAAGAAAATGTAATATTCAGCACATGTTTCTATTAAGAATAAACAAGAAATTTGATATTTTCTTTAAAAAATTAATGCGAGAAAAAGGTTTTTAGGATATTTTAAAATAGCTATATTATTAATTCAGCAATTCAATTTTATTTAGGACATACTTTATTTAATACTAGCCGCCTGTGGCGATCAGCTGTTTCGCTAATCTTAATGCTCGTTAAAATTTTAATTAAATGTTTTATGTAACTCCTATTTCAATAGTTTCTTCATCAAAATATTTTAAAGCTTCAAATTGTGATAATCAAATAATAAACTCATAATATTATAAATGCCTTCAGTCGTAACGTAATATGTATCTCTCTAATTTTCTGTTAGCTCCCGTAGAATTTATGCTTTAACTTAAAGTGGAAATGATTAAAGTGCAAATGATATAAGAACATTTTTTTTTACTGAAACGAAGCCTATTTTTAAATATGAGTACTGAAAATAGAGTCGCTGAGTATTTAAACCTTATGGGCACTAAAGAATATATTTCTTAATTTATATAATATCTGAAGCTTTTGAACAAAATTTTCTCAGATTCATCATGAACAGATCGATTAATTAACAACGTTTAGTTTTAAATGCATCAAACACTAAGAAAATAAAATGAATCGTTTAAAACAATCGGTCGAAAAACAGTTAAAAAACTACTTAAAAAACGATGTACTTAAAAGTATAAGCATACACAAAAATTATGTAAATAACATAAATACAATTTAATAACTAAAGCATTCAACTAACCTAAAAATAATTTAAATCAAGTCCGCATCCGTTGAAAATAGTTGCCAACAATCAGAATACAATGTGCATGCGTGAATTTTCAACGCCAGCTACGGTAACGCAAATGCGTGAATTTTTCTACGCCAGTTGGGGTAACGCTATGCAGATTAGAAATTTTTAATTTCCTTTATTCTGTTTTATTTTAATTCAAAAGTACTTCAGAATGAATCTGAAAGATCGATTAATTAACAATGTTTAATTTTAAATGCATCAAACATTAAGAAAATAAACAGAATCGTTTGAAATAATCGGCCGAAAAATATTAAACCTAGCCTCATTAGCGTGGGAAAAAAAACAAGAATTACTCAATTGGCTATGGGGAAAATGAAAAGATTTTTTTGGAGGGAACTTAGTTTTTAATTAATAATTAAAATTTTATTTAAAAATTCAAAAAAAGGAACCCCAGGTGTACATTTCCGACCTCCAAGGTATACATGTACCAAATTTGGTAGCTGTTGGTCAAACCGTCTGGCCTGTAGAGCGCCAACACACACACACACACATTGAGCTTTATATAAGTATAGATAGATAAACATATCTTCTGTAATGAAGGTTCTCCCGCTAAAACCTTATTGATTGGCATATATATCTATTAAAAATGGTCTAAATGAAATAAATAATTAAATTTAATGTAGTTTGAATCAATAAATGTTCTGACAGATTTCGATTTTTAAATTTTTATACAGATCATTTATTCTGTAAATCATATTTAATTAAATATTTTTGAGACAATAATATTTTAAAAGAAAAAAATCTAATCTTTTGCAATTAAAACTGATTAAATTACGAAAATTTGACTCTCCATAACTGATTGTCTAAACTAGTAAAATTATTGTTTGTCCTAAAATAATGATATTGAAAGCTATATAACTCGGTCAGACTTGATCTCAGAAAATTTAAATATTGTACTGTCAAGATAATTTTACTGAATATGATTTATAGGATCGATATAGTCGACGGTATAAAATATAGACTTCATAATTGTTTTTAAAAGTGCATTTATTGATTGAAATAAAATAAATTATGATTTACCGCATTCAAATCTTTTTGAAGTTAAAACTGAATTTCATGATGAGTCAAAGAAATTTTTATTGAATAGTATTATTTTATTGAATATTTGATAAATTATATAAAAAATATTCTATGCTATACATAAAATTTCAATGTTGAAGCATTCGCTTTTCTGTTGTCATGTTTTTGAAAAATTTGCTTGGTTTCAGAAAAAAAGTTTTCATATTTATTGAAATTTTTATCTCTTCTATTTCGAAATCAAATTTAAATCTTTCGTGAGCTGACAAAAAAAATTAGATTTATAGTACTATATACTGAATATCGTAAGACTTCAATAATAGTAATTATATCATTATGAAAATTTGAATCTTAAAAATATTTTGCTGGAGAAGCTATTAAGAGATCAAGGTACATAAATATCTAATTGAAAATTTTAGGAACATTACTCTTGGCGAATGAGATGTTGCCAATGACTACTAGTACTTATAATAAAGATAAATCTCTCTCTCTCTCTCTCTCTCTCTGTGTTTATAAGTGTGAGTGTGTCTGTGTGTGTGTTTTGAGATAGCAGTGAACATTCTTTCCTAATAACCTGGATGATAATTAAAAAAAAAAGAAAGAAAAAAACTTTGAAATTCTACTTCAAGACATTGTAATATGATCGCATTATTAAATTTCATTTATCTATCTTGCTTCAATTTGATTTGAAGGCATCAATTCTACAATGTGTGTGCGTGTGTGTATCTGCGACCTTGGTGACAAACTTGGCGATTATTTAGCGATTTGGCAATGAATTTCACGAATTTGGTGACGAAAATGGATGATATTAAAAATTTTTGAAAACCTCGAAACTAACTTCCGTAGATGTTGAGTTCCGGTGTGTGTTAGGGATGGTGAATATTTTACGAGCGGTTATTACGTAACCAATACCATAAAGTCACAAATACCAGTGACCAATACTTTTCAAAGAAGGGTGTGATTCAAATCCATGATACGATCTTACTGGTGATATTTCGATTATAGGTGGTTTTGGATCACGATAGAAAATAACAATCGATTCGATCTGTCCAATGGAAGCTCTCGAACAAAACAGAAAAAGAGAAATCTGTGAATGGGTTGAAAAGTGAACGGACTGGTTATTCTTGGAATTATCGTACCATTGAATTGCATATCACTGAAATTTATTGGAGCGGTGACTTCACTGGAAGGTGTGAAGTCGTTGCTCCACTTCATGAGAGTGACTTTCCGATATTCGTATTTGATGATGCACTATTCCATACAAATCCTTTTTAATTACTCGTGACAAGACTTTGCATATATTCTGTTTACTGCTAGCGCCATCTATTGGTAGAATATAGAACTAAAGGTAACATTTTAAAGAAATGACATATATATTTAATTCAAATTTTTCAGAAAATGGTTTACTCCAATAAAGAAATTAAATTAATAGTTTTGAAAAAAATTAATTTAAGAAGTAAGTTGAAATAGATAAATTAATTCAATCACGCGTCACTTAAATGAGTAAATTAAATATACAATTAATAAATTATATATTTAATACTAAGAAATAATTTTTAATTATTAATATAAATGAAATAACAGATATTTGGAAAAAAATATTTTAAAATAAAAATAGCAAAATAATTTGCTATTCAAAAAATCGTGGATTATGCATTTCTAGTGTGTGTGTGTGTGTGTCGTGATGCACTACAGGTCAGAATGTTTAACCGACAGTTACCAAAAATGTATACTTTTCAGGTCGGGAATGGGCACCTCTTAGCGGTTTTTTAAATTTTTTTATTGGAAGTTTTCTTAAATAAAAATTAAGCAAAATTTTGACATTTTTTCGTGATAACTTCTGAAAATATTACAGCACAAAAATGATTCCTGCATCATCTTAAAGTTCAAAAAATTATCTTTTTAATGATACCGATATGTTATCCTATTGATAAAATTTCTATTGTCAGGAAATTTTTTAAAAAAAATATTTTTGCTATATTTTTTAACAATTTATTTCGCGCAAAATAAAAATAAAATTTAATCTGCATAAGCACGTTATGTGTGCATTTGAAAAAATTCGCTTTTATCGGTATATTGCCATCACATTAACAAAAGCGCAAATTAAAAAATAAGTTAAATATTACTGGAAATTAAACATAGAAAAGTATAATTTTCAGCACAAGTCTATATCAAAAGAAATGAATATGAGATATGATATTTTCTAAAAAACAAATGCAAGAAAAAGTTGTCTATGATCTTTTATACTATTTATATTATTCATTCAATGAATCAATTTTATTTAAGGCAAACACGGTTCAAAACAAGCAGAATATTCACTTTTATCACGGCCCAACAGCTGAATGAAAACTGATTGACTTTTTCTGATAACATTTTGTGTAATTTTAAATTATTATTACTTTAAAACAATGTGCGTTATATTTCTGAAATTATTATTGATATTTAATGAACTGTTCAAGAAATACTTTAAATAAAAATTAATTTAATATTGTCACTATAACGTACTTTTATTCTCTCTAGAATGTCTATTGTGCTTTTGTACGCAGACCTTTTCTGCCATGTGTATAAGAAAATAAATGAAAAATTGATTAAAAATTTTTATCTTTGCAAACGAATAAAAAAAATAACGCAATTTTTAAGTAATAAACAAATAAATCTGTTTTTTGAAAACAGTATATAATTCTAATCAATGAAGCAGAACAATTTTGCAGAATTATTAATTTTTTTGACCAATTAGATAACCTGATCGCAGAGCCGAGGAGAAGAAAAATGAACCAATGGAAAAAGCGCTATCGAAACTTTTCGTAGCGCGCATTTTGTGTACATTGTTTCATGCTGAAAGTTTGACCTGTATATTAGGCATGACCCAAAGAAATTAATTGCAAATTTAAAAAAAAAGAAAAAAAGAAAAAGACACTTTGCAGTCACAGCGTGCGTGTGAATTCTATTGAAAATGCTAGATAAAAACTATACAATGTTTACACCAGTGTGGTTTTCGATCGAAAGTAAAAGGAAAGGAACTGCGATTTCAGTTAGTTTTTTTAATAGAATTTAATTCTCTAGCAAATAACATCAGAATTGTTTATAAAATTTATCCATAAAAACATTATTTTTGAAAGAATGCCAAAAAAGAAAAAGTTTTGGAGAATTTTTATTCTTTTTTTAAAATGAAATCAGTGTGAAGTTAGTTTAATTTTGCCATAAGTAAATGAAAATAATACTACTCCGTTTGAATGTATAAATTGTTTTAGGTCTGGAATTTTAGTATAAAGAATAAATACATTGAAATATTTTTGTTTACTTCATAAAATATTTGAAGAAATATTTTATTAAGAAATTGCACTGTATATAATAAAATTAAGTGAAAATATAATAGTGCAATTATAAATTAAAAAATAAAGCAAGTCTATATTTTATCTTAATACTTATGTCTTTTAGTTTAGAATATAATATAAATTATCATAATATTTTGTCTTTTAGTTAGTCCTACTTAAATTTTGCATATTTTTTATTTTAATGAAAAAGTGTTTTGCCTTAATAGATATATATAAAATAACACTTCAATGAAATTTTAAAAAAAAGTAGGAAGAAGAAAATGAATCAGTATTATTTTGTGAAATGCAGTTTAAGCTAAATTCAAAGAATGTCATTTTTTCCCTTAATTTGAATAATGAAGGGTTTTTTCCATGTTTACACTTTAAGATCTTAAGCAATATTAACAATATGAGTTTTACATGGTGAATTTTTCTATGTATTTGCTGTGTGATCTGCTGCTCAATTCATTTGAAATGCTATAGATTGTAATTTCATTTAGTAAATATTCAGTGTGCAATTTTTTTACTAAATCATATTAATTTTATTATATCTCTATTCATGTTATTATATCAGAAGTGTAATTTATTCTCTAACATGATGAACAAAATTTATTTCCTGTTATAATTAATTTTACAATTCTGTTACCTATTTGTTGCAATTAAAAGAATTCCCCAAAACTCATTTTTTAAATCAAAGCTTGATTATTTAATCAAGAAAGTAAAAAAAGAGCCTTTTTCAAGTTGATTTAATCAAATGGCTGGTCAACTTTATTCATAACAATATAGAAAGATTTCCATTGTTAATAATTTTCTATTTTAAATGCCAAATCCTTTAATAAAAGTTTAATATTATATAAAAAGGTAGTTTAGTTTTTATTATTTATTTTTTCATTTTATATATGAATTTCATGTGACTTTATTTCATTTTATTCAAATTCATATACATTTTTTCTGTAAAGAAATATAATTTTTTCCCAGGATTTGAATCAAACTTGGTATAATCAGGTTCCAGAATTCTCATCATGCTTTGAAGACATCATACTTGTTGCATTGCCTTGCTTGTCTTATTTTGTACTTCTCTTAATTAATTTATTGCTACTTCCAAGGCCTGTTAGTTCAAATCTGCTACCATGGACTTGGCTAAATGTAACAAAAATAGTAAGTTGTGACAAATTTACATTTGATAGGAATATCTGAGAAGTTTAAGAATATATAGATATGTGTGTGTGTGTGTATAAAAGATAAATTTATATGTAATATTTTTATTTATTTTGGTGTAGATTTTAATTTTGTAGTTTGTTTGTAAATTTTGCTGTTAATCTATCCTTGAAAAATTGGCTGATTTTTTTTAATTATTTCAATTAATAATTATTTATTTATTAAATTAATAAAGCATCAAAAATTATTTTGTGAGTAAAAAAATCTTTACACTCAATTTAAAATCATTATATGATAGAAATCATGTTAGATTTATTTATAATTATTAAAAAATTTCCATTAAAGAAACAAAAACAAATAATACAATATCTTTAAAAAAAAGCAAAGAAATGTTTATTATTTTTAATTAACATATCAAATATTTGTAACAAAATAAATCAAAAACAATTTTTTAAAGACCTTTAGCACTTTTCAGTTGCTTTACATTTTTGCTATTAAATGTTTTCCAACCAATTTATGATATTTCTCCTAAAATTTTATTGGTTGTTTCTTTATGGATGGTATAAATGCTTACCGAGAGGAAATTTTAGCTTATAAAAGTGAGTATTTATACTATATCAATAAAAGATTAATATTTCACTCATTCTTTTTAACTGGTTTTTCTCCATTCTAATTAATTGTTAATCATTTTACTACTTTTTAATATTCAGTAACCCATGCATAATAGGTAGGTTGATTCTTAATAGTTGAACTCCACGAGGTTCAAAGAAGGCCATAGATATGTTCTGGTACTTGTTTATTAACTGCATTATCAAATTTTAGTACTAATCACATGCCATTAACCAATATTAGTTTTGTAAAAGCCTGTTAGCATGTATCTTTTTTGGCTTCTTTTTTCTTTGTGATTAATCACTGATATGCAGTTAATACACAAATACATACCTTCCAATTACTTAAAATCGGGGGGGGGGGGGGAGAAACATTTTTTTGTTTCTTCGTGTAAAATCGCTATTACAAGACTTTTCTTCTTTCCTAGTTGTTTTCAGCTTATAGTACATATACCATACAGTACTGCATGAAATGCCATTATTTTTTGATGGTACAAGTTTTTCACAAAATCTTTAAAGGAATGAAAAATTCCAACCCTCTTTTGGTATTTTGTTTTGATTTTTGTTATATACATATAATTCTGACCTATGTTTTCTCCCTTTATATTGGCATATTTGTAAATTCATAAAATAATGAAACAATATATAATGAATAAAGTTATGAAACAATAAATAATGAATAAAATAATGAAAAAAATATGCAAATTTTTATAAAGATTTTAAAATAAAATAAATCAATAACATGTTGATTAAGTTAAAAAATATGTTGAAATGGGAAACTAATTAACCAATTATTAAAAGAGGGACCTCATAATGTGTGTTTCCTAAGGCCTTTATAATACCTAAACATCCCACTACTCAATACTCCCCCATTGTTATGTCATTGACTGATTTGATACAAAAATGCATAGTGAAAAAATAACAGTTATACTGATTATCTATTGATTGTAACTATATAAACTCTTTAAATGAATTGTACTTCTTTAAAATTATTGTGAGATAAATGGTAACTTTTCTTTGGTAGTAAGTAAGTAATAAGTTTTTAGCAATTGTTTTTAATTAAAAATTAATATGATAAATACTTGTAATTTGTTCGCAACTTATATGAAAATGAATGAAGTGGATGAAAACGTATGTGAATGTTAAGCTGTACATGTTGAAAGGTGATCATAATTAAATAAGCTTTACTATCACCTTAATCTCCATCAATAATGAGTCCTAATTTTTTAAATTATATAATGTTATCTGGTATTTCCTAAAATGTATGAATTTTATATTTCGTTAAGATATAATTTTTCAATAGTGAATATAATTGAAATATATAAATAGTTTTTTTTAATGCAAACATTCCATTTAGGATGCATTGATTCTATGGTTGAGAAATTTTTAAAAAATATAAACACATTTTTTAATTGTCATTTTGGTGGCACATAGTTTCAAATAATTGAAAACCCCAACTATATTTCAAAATCTAAAGACTGAACAGTAAAATAATGATTTCTTAGAAAGGACTAGACTCTATTAAATAGCCAGTCTAAATATTTGTTAAGGTATAATACATTTTTGTCTTCTTTTGTCAAGTTAATTAACTTAAGCACAATAAATACAAAAAAAAAATGAGACATATATCAAAAATGAAACATAATTTATTAATGTATCACTTACACCAAATGGCAGTTTCCAATTAGGCAGGTGTCTACAGGTACATCTAAAAGGGAGCCACAAACCAGTTGGTTAAAAAAAATATTTTTCTAGTTTCAAATAAATTTATTTAAAATACGAATCTTTTGAATTATAAAATATTGCTTTTTTATACTATATGGGAATATAAATTTTACATTAATTGATTATGTTATATTTACAAGTTTAACAGATCTTGTAAAATAATAATTTGTAATGTTTAAAAATTGTTATTTCTTTATAATTTTTAAAAATACTTATATTCATTAATTAATAATTATGTTTTATTACAAACTTTATTACTGAATTTTATTAATTTAGTTATTTTTTTTCATGACACACATATTAAAACAAGTAATAAATGAATGCATATATTTTTCATAAAGTTTACTGAAATAAAATAAATCATTGACATGTTGATTACATTTAAAATAATTCAAAATAGTGAAACTAAATTGAACAGTTTTAAAAAAGAGAGGTTTCATGATGTGTATTTCTTAAGACCCTAAAATGCCTAAACATATTAGTGCTTACACCTTTTTTTTTTTTTTTTTGCACCATTAATTTGAAACAAAAATGCATAGTAAGGAAATTACTGGTTTTTCTATTTCATAAAAACATTTTAGAAGAATGCCAAGAATTACATTTCAGCTTATCATTATTGCATACTATTCATGTATCTTTTTTTTTTCTAAATTTTTTTTAACTGATATTAATTAAAAATTTTGAAATTTATTCACTGCATTTTTTTTATTCTCAAGTACAATCAAATAATTATTAAGGTATATTTTATATCATCATCAAGTATGGAATCAAATATTCATTCTTCTTTTTTCTTGCATCATATATTTTTTGATATTGAAAATATAATCTAAATGTTCTGTTCTCCCTTCAGATACTTTCATTTTGTTTATGTATTATGAGCTGTATTTGGTGTGGTATTACCATTTATGACATTTATACTGCTCAGGATATGCCTTATTCTTCATTATTATCTTCATCTTCCAAAGTTGCCATATTTGTGAGTATTATCTTTATATATATATATATATATATATAGCTATATATCTAATAAACTTCGTATTTGCAGGCTGGATTTAAAAAAAAAAATTATGCTAGAATTTATCTTTTTTTTTTTTTTTCCAGTTTCTTATAACATTGGTGATGCTGAAGCATAGATCTTGTGGAATTACAACATCAATAGCACTGTCCACATTTTGGTTAATTTTTTCATTTTGTTCCATGATTTTGTATAGATCAGCATTTTTGACATACTTCATTCTTGTAAGTAATTTACTTTTAATTGAATATTATGTTTGAAATTTTGGAATGAAATTTCTTTCCAATGCCAGCTTTATCTAAAACTTATCATAAGTTTTCTTGACTAAGCCAGTGAAATGCCTTGATTCTCTACGTAGCTTCATAAGAATTTTTTTTTCTATTCTTATTGTTCAATTTTAAAACAAATAACATATTTACTGAAATATTCCCAAATTAGGATTTCAGTCATGTTAATAATTGACTCCTGAAAATATTAGAGAAAAAAATATTTCTAATCTTTAAATAGTTTACTTACACAAATATAAATAATTTTATTTCATGATAAAATATGTTTTAAGAAGTGTGTACACTTTTTTTATCTGATAAGGTTTTGTATTCGATTTTTATAGAAATGTGAGGTAGTCAGTTGAAATTTATGATTGATTTTTCTAAATTAATGATTGTAAATGATTATAATATTGATTTACAATGATTATTTTAATTATTTTATGTATTATTGCTACAATCTTTTTAATAAATTATGGCATTCTCAAGACATTGATTTTTGTATAAATATTTTATTTATCCATTGTGTGTATTTATAATTTTTTGCACGTTGCAGAAATCAAAAGATGCTTCAGGGGTCATTTTTATTTTAAACATGCTGTTTTATCCTATAATTTTTATTCAGCTGATTCTGTCAGTTTTTACTGATAGAAAAAGATTCTCTGCTCTTCAGGTAAGTTGCACTTATGTTTTATTTTCCTTACTGATAACTATAATATCTAGAAAAATTCTTAAGCTTATAGATGAGGTTCCCTTCCTTAGTTACTGTATTTAAGATTTTGAAGCCATGATTGAATTTTCGAACTTCTATATTGTTTTTTGAACAAAAAGCATATATAAAGTATATTATGGATTAATATTTTAAGAAATTTTTAAATTTAAAATATGTGGCGAAATGCCAACATGTAAAGGTACTTAATGAAAATTTATTCTTTGTTTTAGGTTTATGTTTAATTCATTGCTTTAATTACTGTTATGTTTCAAAACTGATCCATTTATAAACTGCTTTGCACATCTTTCTCTGTATCTCTTTTTCTCTCTGTATATATATATATATATATAACTAATTTCAATTCTAATTAATTTCCAAAGTTTTATCTTAATTTAGCCCATATTAACTTCATTTTAAAATATTTTCTTATTTCCTGATCCCATTCCACTTTTTCTATTTAATTAATGCAACAGAAAAAATGCTTTCGTCAGCGGTTTCCTTTCTCTGAGTGAAGGGATAAAAAATTACTGACTTAAACGAATTCTTTTAAGAGATCCCTATAATTCCCTTATCTAAATTCGACACATGTAGGAAATCGTTACTAAAATCCCACAGTATATATTCACAGGGATAACATTTTCATTAGCTTTTCCTAATTTCGTTCTGTGTCTATCTGTGTTAATGTGCTAGTCGCTTATTCTTGTACATAAATCATGCCTCCCAGGATAAAATAAAACTAAGTTAAAAATTCAAAGTGTCTTCCCTGTCTTCAGCCACGATTCTGCTTCAAAAGTTATGGGTACATATATATATTATGATAATTACTTTTCCATTCCTTAAAAATTTTATTTTAAATACATTCTTTTGATCTATTTTTCAGGAAGCTAATATCATGGATGAAGTATCATTTCTCTCATACATTACATTCTTATGGTTTATTAAGTAAGTATAATCAAGCACATTCAATGCATTTGTTTTTATTAATTTTTCAAACTGTATCCTTTTTGCTATATTTCCAAAATTGTACAAGTTTATAATTAATTGAGATCTATCTAAAATTTTAGAGCTTTTCATAAATCTATTCCTTACTTCATTAGGTGCATTTAATTTAATGATATTGTTATTTATCTTTATTAAAAAAAATCAGAAAAGAATAGTTGACGGTATTCTTCATTTTGTTTCCTCTGATTTCCGCACTTTAGTATGTTACATATAATGTGTGATCAATAAATGTTTGTGTTTTTGTTTGTCTCAAACCGAATGTCTTTTTTTTTTTTTTTGACATAATGAAATAACTTTTTAAAATATCCTCTGAGATTTTGTTTAAATACAAGTTTGTGACAATTATTCTTTAATTTCATAATTTTACATACTTAATAAATTGCTTTTCTCAGGTAATATTCTGCATAATATCTGATAAAAAAATGCTAATATTATTTTTAAAATCTGATATCTTTTGTACTATTGGCCATTTTATCGCCTTATTTCTTTATTGTTATTTCCCCCATTTTTCCAGAATTTTAAGTCTGTTTTAAATAGAAATTATGCTAAAACTGTTTGAATATGTAGATCATTGTCTCCTATCTTATGTAAAATTTTACCCATACTTTTGTCAGATTTCGAATATCACAATAAAACTTCCCTAATTGATTTGTTATCAATTAATTCTTCTCTTTTATTTTCCAATATTTTTGACTGAAAATGCTGAGGTGTTTTGAGATGTCCTGAAAAATACCCAGATAGATATTGCAGAAAATATTTGAGAAAAATATCTTATAATAAAAGCATTCATATTCGCACATAACGCTTGAAAATCCTGAGACTAGATCTATTTCCAAAAATTAAAACGTATCCTGTGTATAAGATACAAAATGGACGTAATATAATTTTCATGTATTCAGTCAATTTTTGTTATTATCTAAAACCCAAACTGCTGATTGTTCTACAAGATTAATGAGACATTATAATTATTGCTGCCAATTGGAAATACACAAAAACTGCCCATGGCAAATATTTTGTATCAAATATCCAAAGACAGTGGGAGTGGATTCTACAAACTTTTTCACATACTGTCTTATAAAGGTGTTATGCCAGAAAACATTTTGGATGCTCTACGATACAACAGTTACAAAATATTAACTTTTGGCTTGAATTTAGCATTTTTACTGAATCTACCGTTCATCCTCTTCAAGTTATTTGGTGAATAATCCTTGACATGCATTAATAGTATCCAAAAATCGAATTTTTGTTTTGGTCACGTTTGTAGTGAATAGCTTATAAGCCAATTAACAGCTACGCTACCCGAACAATTGCTTTTATATCGTGGTCATGTTGCTGGGCTGCGAACCACATGGTGCCAGGTTCTATCCCCGCTCATGCCAATTCGCCACATTGGTGACCTCGGACGATGAACCTTCAACGTTCGCACAGCTGTTGTGATGCTATCTACCCACAGCAAACCAAAGTCGTCAGATTCACTTGACGCAGCAACCCAAAGTCGTCAGACTCACTTGGCGCAACAGCATCAGCAACCACTCACCCACACACGCTGGTCCTAATGCTTGGCGCTACTCAAATGGGTACAGGCACATTAGACTCAACAGCTAATACATCACCACTCAATAACCATATAGTTCATTCCACCTCCGACTCATTGGAGGGAGAGTCTGTAGTGAATAGCTTATAAGCCAGTTAACAGCTACTCTACCCGAGCAATTACTTTTGTATCGTGGTCATGTTACTGGGCTGCGAACCACAAGATCCCAGGTTCTATCTTCGCTCATCACAATCACCACATGTTTTAGTACTCTTACTGAAATCAAAATTTGACACAAATCGACACTTGCAGTTACAAAATACCATAATTTGATATATTTAAGTCGCTGCGTTTTTGAATTATCGCATTCACATGTTTCTGAAAGGAAAGATCGACAGACAGTCAATCCTTAGTTGGTTATGGCTCAAAATTTGACAGGTGTCTATGTATGTTAAATGTAGATGTCAAATTTGTGTACCGAATTTTGTTCATCTAATGCTCGTCGGTTTGTAATTATCGCATTAACTTTTAATCGAACAGCTGGACAGACAGACTTCCACTGAATAGCCTTTTTCAAAATTTGACAGAAATATGAAAATTTTGTGTAAAGATCGCATATCAAATTTTGACAGTCTAGCTCAAAGTGTTTTTGAATTATTTTTGTCATAGATAGACAGACGGACATTTTCTAAATAAATATTTTTCGGACTATGGAATGCCTAAATCTTGGAGATTCCTTAAAATCTCGAGTTCGAATTTTTTGATTTCTATACTTTCTGTATACTACATGTACGGGAAAGTAATAAAAAAATATTTTACTTTTCAAATACTAACTTCTGCATTGCAGAATAAAATATGGTATTCTCAAGCAAACAAAAAGAACATAGAGCTATGAATAAAAAGAATTATTCATTCATTTTTATTTTCATTAGAACTCTTGCTGCCATTTCATGTTGTGAATTAATTTAACTACATCTTATGTATATATTCTATTAACAACAAGTATTGAAATTTCAACCTTATTCTTATAATATTTTAGAATGTAAAATTGGATATGTTGCATGTAGGAAATAGAAAGCACTTAAAAATCAAAAATTATACTCTTTCAGATATATATATAAAGGCAGAAAAAAGCTTCTGACAGTTGAAGATTTCTTCTTTTCTAGTACGTACTTAACAGCTAAAACTGTATATGCAAGCTTTGAAAAACACTGGAAATATTATTTGTGAGTATACTTTCTTTCTTTTCTCTCTCCCCCCTCCTCCTTTATTATTATTACTTTAAAAAAATTGGTCACAATTTTTTTTAATATATAATTTTTATTTCTTTTTTGCCTTTGATTTTACTAATTATATTTGTTATGTGCTATCTGAATTTTCTATTAAAAATACATATATAATTTTGTAATTAAACCCATTAAGGTCCTCCCACTGGTGTGATGTAGTGTGGTGTGGATAGGGGTGGTGGTGGTGCCAGCTCAGGTGTCGTCCTCGTCATCTATTAGTTCTTAGCAGTTCAAAATTACGAGGTCCGTCCCAATATAGCCCTAGTGTTGCTTTAAAACGGGACGTTAATATAACCAAACTAAACCCCTTAAGATAATTAAAAATATAATTGAAGATTTTTTGAAAGTTTTAAAATGTCATATATCAATCAATTAAAATAATTGAATACAACGAACTTGAAACACAGTAAATTATGATTTGTTATTTACTTTCACAATTTAAAAATTGATAGTAAAATTTTCTTATGTGCTTACAAAGGCTGAAATTCTTTGGCATTTATAGTTATCAGGATATTTTAATTATATTTATCTAATTTTTTCTCTGCATCATAAAAATTAATAGAATAATACTGTATCGAATATAATTATGTTGCTTTTCTATTAGCTTATTTAAGCAAAGCACTTCTTAACATTGATTTAAACTTGACTAATTTTGATTTTTTTTTTTTTTTAGATAAAAATCCCAAAAGTAATTTTGAACGAAAATGTAACAATGTAATTATAATGCTAAAAACAAGACCTTCTTTTTGAAGTATTGGAAGCTTAGAAGAGGTGGCATATGCCTCCTTTCTATGGCATACATAATCTAGAATATGCCAAATTATTTCTATCACCTGCTTTACGTTTCTACATGCTTTTCTAATTTTTTTTTACATTATTCTATGGTGGAATTTTATTAGAATACATTTTTTAAAAAAAGTATAAAATTAAAAGCAGAAAAAGAAGAAAAATTAATTTAAAATAAACAGTAAAAGTGAAATTTTCATGGCTGTAGGGTTACATTTAGAGTAGATTATTTTTTTGAATAAAAACCGAAATAAAACTTTTAAATTTATTTATGAAGAAATTTTTATAAAATTATTTATACAATAAATCATAAATATGAGGAAGTAAAATTGAAAATATTTTGAAACCTTAAACCTTCAGGTTGTTCACTGCAATGTGCTTTGAAATTGTGCACTATTTTCATCACAGAGTTTTTCAAATTAAATTTGATGCATTTTTATCCAAGAGATGTTCTGTTTTGGGGTCGGAGCTGGAAGGTTGAGAAGGGGATAGTCTGAAATTCACAGCCAATAAGAATCTAATTGGTATATTGCGCATATTAACTCTCCTGTTTAGAGCCGGTGAATAAAAATAATACATTTTATGCATGAATCATTTATTAGATGATAGAAGGATATTGAAAAACGCCAGGGCAGCAAATATGATATAAAAATGCAGTGTTTGAATTATGTATATACTAAGAATGTTTTGCCAATTGAGTGCCAAATTCAAAATTTGTAAATAGACATTGAAGCGGGTGGATCAAAAATTGCAATGGAACATTGAATCATAAACCATTTAAAAAGGGTGATAATTACGATTGCCATATGTTGCCATCCTTTGATGTTCAGTACAGTAAAATTATACTTTATACTGCTGGAACGAAATTTTAACATTCTATTTTGCACTCGTTGGTATCCTTGAGAACGATGAAGCTTCAAAAACAGCTAGCTCAAATGAAGAAACATTTGCCCCGTTTCAAGACTTAGATCAAATTTTCAAGCAATGCTCGCTCCATATATGGCAACATACCTGGATTTGCAATTTAATTATAAATTGCATTCCATCCATCTATCTATTTCTGGTTTTACGGCTGACTCTCTCAGGCTTAGATTGAGTGTCAAGTTAAGAAGGATTCGCAATTGGTCCTACTTATTTTACACACAAGCATTTATTTTATTCAGATACAACTCCAATTTGTTCAAGATGTAATACCATAATTTTTGTTTCAGCATACCATATGTGAATGTCCTAAGTACCGTTTTCTCAGAATAAACTATTTCGAAAGGGATTATTCAAATTCGTAAAGTAAAATTGGCGAACCTTACAACGATAATGTGTTTTCATTTTTACTTGACTTAAATTTCATGCATAATATTTAATTTCTATTTTCACTTTGTTATCCTCTTAACTTTGCATCTTCTTATTGTTTTAATGTTGTTGTTTTTTTGAATTTTAAATTAACGTGAGTTTGGTACAGCTTGACCAATATTGGCCTTTGCGCCAGAAAAAAAAATCAATCTATCAATCATTATTTGATTGGTTGTAACAAGAGTTGGTGAAAATGCCGAATGCTAACATCATTGCACAGTCTACATCAGCATTAACATGATTTCTGAGCACACTCAAAGTGTGCTATTAATGTCTGCCAGAGCAACAATTCAATTCATGAGATCCTCCATTATGTCCAAAGGTGTCGCATAAACGAGTGATTTACGGTAACCCCAATGAAAAAGTCACATGGATTGATCAAGCAAACATGGAAGTCAAGTTATAGGTTCCACGCGTCCAATTTACATCTTGATTATGTTTTGTCGAGGTGATTACACACCTGTATGGAAATGCACAGGGTTCACCATCATATATGCTATACCTTTCTGAAAGGATGTGTTATAAAAAAAAAGTACATTGCTGTATTCAGGTGTTCGGGCAAGTGAATGGTGGTTGAAATATAACAACTATATGAATAAACTTTAAAAAAATTATGACTATCTAAAATAATATTTTAGATAGTTATTTAGTCCTAAGGAATAATATTCTGCAAAATATTCTTGACATTCCAACTTTTAAATCAATAAATAAACTTTTAAATCGTCTACATTTAAATCTGACCTATTTATTAAGTTTTGAATATTGCAATATTAGAACAATCGACATTTTCATAATCCAGGCTAATCACTCTTGAAAAACTCTGGGAGATGATTAACTTGTTTGAGACAGTCGATGAAGTGATTTAAAATCACCCGTTTTTATAAAATTGCGATATTACAATTTTCATAAATCGGTCAGTTTTAGTGATTGATTGGAGTGCAACTCCTTTTATTTAAAATATGTGCGCCTCAAAAATATTTTGTTCGCAGAGCAAAGGATATACATAAAAATTTAAAATTCGTAATTCTTTAGCATTTATTGACTCAATTTACATAAATAATAATTATTTATTTCATTTAGACCATTTTGTTAGCAGATGTATGTCTATTAAAAAAGGTTTACAAATTAGGTTCCGATTAGAGTAGATATCTTGAACATATTAAACCATATTTGTCGTAGAGAAATCTGCTTAATTGAATTAGTAATATAGGTCTTGTAAAGAAACCTTGTAAAGAAACCTCATAGAAAGCATTTCCTTGCATTTACTTTCCAAAAAATATCATATTTTATCTCATACAGACACGTGCTGAAAATTATGCTTTTATATGTTTATTTTGAATGATAGGTAATTTATTTTTTAATTTGAGTTTTTGTCAATATGATGGCAACACGTTGATGAAAGCTAATTTTTTCCCCATCGAAGCATAACATACTCTTGCAAGTTAAATTTTATTTTTATTTTGTACGCAATAAGTTGTTGAAAAATATGATTAAATTATTTTTTAAAAATTCAATAAAAATTGAAATTAATTTTTTTGGTTAAAACATTAGTATCACTGAAAAGATTATTTTTTGAACTTCAATATGATGTAAAAATCAATTTTGTGCTGTAATATATTCGGAAGTTATAACGGAAAAACGTCCAAAATTCGTTAATTTTTAATTAATTAAAATTCTACCTCAAAATTCTAAAAAAAAAAAAAATCGCTCCGAGGTGCACATTCCCGACCTCCAAGGTATGCGAAATTTGATGGCTCTAGGTCAAACGGTCTAGGCTGCAGAGAGCCAACGATATTTTCATAATCTTAGGGCATCCAATCAATCTTGAGAAACCCTGGGCGCTGATTGGGATATTATCTTTGAGTCGGTCGATAAAGTGGCCTAAAATCCCCAGTTTTTATTGAATAGTGATAATCAAATTTTAATAAATCAGCCAGTTTCAATGACTCATTTACTTGATTGGAGTGCAACTCTTTTTATTTAAAATATTAATGTCTCAAGAATATTTTGTTAAATATGATTCACAGAGCTATGGCTCTAGATAAAAGCTAAATATTCGTAATTTATTAGAGCATTCATAGACTCAAGTTACATATAATATAATTATTTACTTCATTTAGACCATTTTAACAGCTGTAAAAATATTTTTATGCTATGTATTAACAAACTATTAATGATGCAAATGTCACGGAACATTCACTTATATTTTTTTATTCCTCCGTATTAGTAAACAAAATTTTAAGGATCTGACAAAAATTATATTTATCATATTAAATCAGTATTATTAAATGTGTAAACATTGTAACGTTTACCCTTTTCCCTTACATAGTAATTGGTATTCCGATCAGATGTAAAGTCTTCTGTTTTCCTACACATAGTTTACAGACTTCCAGATTTGAATCCTTTTCACTAAGAGTGTCATTGAGCCTGATCAATTGTTACTATATCCAAGTGTGGGAAAATAACTGTGTAACCCGTCATTTCAAATAGATCCATCAATAGATTTCAATTTTTTATTTATTAAAAAATTGAAAAGTAACATTGTAGGTATCAGTGGATTCCTATTATCAAGAGACGATAGGAATTCACTGATTATAACTTATTACAATTATAAACCTAGTCTCCTACTGTTCATTACTTCTTTATTCACATTTCGAGAGAGATCGCAAGATAAACACTAGCACAGCTCTCAGCCATAACAATTCGACTGATTTTACCAATTTTCAGAGACAATTATAAATTTCGTCGCTTTAGAGCCAAGCAATTAGAATGCTCTATATTTATGTGTAGTATTATTAATTATGATTTTATTTTATTTTTGTTGTGATAAAATGTAGTTTGTCAAAGTTTTTTTGCTATTACTAAATTAATCTTATTAATTCTAGCCGTCTTCAACCTCATTAACAGAATTAATACAGTTAAATCGATATTTTTTGATGAAATCAAAATTAAACAAAATCTTATTTTAAATTAGAATCGTATAGTAATGATAAAGCATTTTGAATACTTAATTACATTTTCAAGTTGACGAAATTAATTGGTGAAATCGGTTCAATTATTGAAGTTGGGGCGTTTGTCTAAGTTTTATATTGCAATACCTCGCGAAAATGGAAGACGAAGTGACAGACTAACCTTGATGATGTATCTAGAAATCACGAGCTTTCATATGAAATAAAATTTGATGAAATCGGTGTATTAAATATTTTATTTAATGTCTGTTACTGGAGAATTATGTTCGAGATATTCCAAACAGAGAATATTCAGTGAAATAGAGTTTCTGATCTAGAAACTATTGATAACGTATCTAGATGTCATTAACTTTCAAAAAAAAATAAAAATTACCGAAATCGATTCCTGTTATTATATCCGGAGGAGTGGTTCTTTAATTTTGCCAATTATTTTAAATATATGGACCGTGGGCGAACAGTTGGTCGTGCGAGGTGGTTACTTGATTCTTTATTTTCTATTTTAATCATTGTTTGGTCAGACGATTCTTATTATTTCTATACTGTACAAATAATTAATTACTGTAAATAGTTATTTATCATAATTAAATACTTAAGTACCTTTATTGAAATATATTATTAATTATTGTATGTTATTTTGATGATAAATTCAAGAAATGTCGCTTGCCCTCCCTTCAGAGATGTCTTGCTCTCCACCCCCTCACAATCGCAAAATTTCTACCGCCATATCTGCATATAAGCAAAACTATTTGTTTGTTATATTTATTTGTAGAAATTTAAAAAAAATTTTTAATGATTTTTATATTATTTCTGTTTTTAGAAATGTTTTAGCACGTCTCTAATGTATTTTTAATTATTATTTTCTGGTTTCATTATTTTTCAGGTTACCTGAAAAGCATCCAGACATTAGTCTTCTTTGGGCCCTGTTTAAAGCGTTTTGGCCATGGACTGTAGGGGTAGTACTTATAAATATTTTCTGTGGTATTATGCTACTTATACCGCCGCTTCTTTTAGAGTAAGCATTTTTTCATTTGTCATAAATTTTCATTCTTGTATCTTTTGTTATCAAATATCTTATATACCGACTTTTTTTACTAACTTTCAGAGAAAGAAAGAAAGAATTAATAATTGGTAAATAAAAGAAATCTATAATTTTAGCTGTGTACCCTAGAAAAACGGATTATGAAGACAAATTATTTATTTGAATTCGGCGTAAAATTTCCTACATTTGCATAAATTTCCACCGGATACAAGATTTTGAAATGCATTATTATCACACACCTCAGAGATAGAACAAAGATGAAGAACAACCATGCCCGAAACGGGAGTCTAACCAGGGACACCCAGATCACGGAGAAGACGCGCTATCCCTACGCCAGGACACCAGTATAAAATATTTATAACAACACTGAAACTCATTTCAATTCTTTCCAACAGTGAAGGGCTGCGGTGTCCTAGTGATAAGGTCTCTGCTTCGAAACCGAAGAATTTCAGATTCGAGGCCCTATTCCACCGAAGTACCGTGCTGCAATAGGGTTTGGTTCACGCTAAATCCGTCGGGGCAGAACGTCCACCCACTGGTGTGGTGTGGAAGTTTGGAGAGGGGTGCCAGCTCAGGTGTCGTCCTCGTCATCTGGCCGCGGTTCAAAATTACGAGGTCCTTTCCAAAACGGAACGTTAATATAATGCTTTAAAACGGGACGTTAATATAACCAAACCAACCAACCCAGGAGTGAAACATATTGTTTTAAAATAGATTTAAAAATATTTTTTGCTTCATTTGAAATAGACAAAAAAAAATTATATAGCAATAAAATTAGTATCATTAAAAAGAAATTTTTTTGAATTTTAAGAAGATCCAAATTTTGTTTTTTGGAGCTGCAATGTTTTTGGAAGTCATTGTAGAAATGAGAAATGAAAGTTCAAATTGAAATTTCTAAGACATTACACATTTTTCCCTTCCAGTGTATATAAATTATATATGTACGAGGTTTGTAACTGTAGGTCAAATGGTTTGGTTTGTAAAGCGTCACATATACACCTTTATCCTTAGTGAAGATATCTTACTGTTTATTCATAATTAATATTAATTCAGAAATTTAGTACCTAATATGGATGCAGTATTATTTTTATAATTATCAGAAATAAACAAAATAGAAGATATATTTAGTCTTATTTTAATTAAAATTTCTAAGGGAAAACTCAAATAATTTCTGTTTTAAAAAAATCAAAACGAATGTGAATTTTCGAATACAGATAATTAATTATGCAATTACCTTTTTACCCGATTTTGTTTATACATTCTAGCAAATGACTGAAAATGACGCAACCCATAAGAATTATTTATGCGTTTGATAACATGTATTGAACAAACTTCCATGAAATTACAAAATTTTAGCAAAATATTTTGATTAAAAAGCCATATTACATTTCAGTTTGGATGTATGATTCTATTTTTAAGAAAACAAAGGCATTCTCGAAGGATTAAGATAAAAAGGCCTAGAATGCCTGAGAATGCACAACCCAAATGAATGGTTTTAAAATTCCAATACACAAACAACAGAAAAATGGTGTCGATTTATTTCTTTGAAATAAGCACACTACACAAACTGTCTCCATTTACAGAGTGCATTAATCAAAAACACACAAGGGACACTCGCCTCAAAGCAAATTAATATACACACAGAATAGCAAAGAATAAAGAATCACAAAATTCTAAACCATATGTAAATAAAAATGCAAACAACTAGCGAGGTTCAAAAAGCAAAACACGCACAACCACAATAGCAACAGAAAAGCATGAGTACACATAAATATCCTAATATGTATAATTAAAATAATGTGTAGTCTAGAGCTGAAAAAAAAAGAGTTAATAAAAAAGAAATAAGGTAAAATAGATAAAAGCTGAAAACAAGTCGCTTTAAAAACGCTTGGAGTCATATGATAAATGTTAAATCCCCAGAAATCCTGTTAAAAGACTTACAAAATTTATACAAAGACAATCTTTCAATGTAGTTAAATTTAAAATAAACATTTGGAAAAATACTTTGGTTCCATGAAAATCTTACAGGTACAGCGAAGTTTATAGAAATCAGAATATCAACGCAATCGATGGATCTATTGAATGAATGAATGAATGAATTACTACTGAAGAATCATTAAGATCGAACCACTGAATGAATGACTGAATTACCATTGAAGAATCATGAAGATTGAACCATTGAAGGTATTAATGAATTACCATTGAAGAATCATGAAGATCGAACCATTGAATGAAATTTCCATTGAAAAATCAAGAAGATCGAACCATTGAAGAATCAAGAAGATCGAACCATTGAATGAATTACCATTGAAGAACAGGAAGATCGAACCATTGAAGATATAAATGAATTAGCATGTATGACTAGATTTATATGTGCTTTCAGTATAGCTTGACATTGCTCTCTGTATTATTATTCAGGTGAATGTATTCGAAATAGTTATTGATGAATATAAATTTAGAGTAAAAAAAAAACTTTTTTTTCGCAGTCGGATTATTGATTTTACAAATGATGACTACTATTCTTGGAGAGGATCCTTCTTTGCTGTTTTAATTTTATTGGTCGATTTTGTTGGGAAAATGTTAACGAACAATTCAGTCCATTTGATGGCTATATCAAGTATTCAGCTTCAATCTGCTTTAATGGGTGCCATTTTTAGAAAAGTGAGTAATTTTTATATGCTTTAATTATTTTTAAGTAGCTTTCATTAATTAACATCTATAGTTTATGCTGGAAATCTTGGTTTCCATACGATGGCAAAAAATGATTTCTGATATAAAAAAAAGAATAAAGAATGAACAAATTGGCAGGTTTTTGGAGGATAAACAATGTTATCTAATCTAATAAGTCATTATCATCTTTGGCATAAATACATCAAAGTTTGCTAGTTATAGACTAGCTCATTTTGAATTTCCGCAACGGTGCTGTTGCCACATTTTGCTCTGAAATATATTCAGGAGGTAGCAGATGATGTGTGCATCATACCTTTTGCACCGCTGATAAAAAATAAATCGTAACTTGCCAAATTTTAAATCAGGCGAGTATAAGGGCCATGTATATGGTCGTTTTACCACATCTAGTTATTAACATCCAATTGATCTATACAAAGTTCCATAAACATATCTATTCATTACATTGCTATGAAAACCTTAGCATAAAACTCATATATCTGAGATAATGTGAGGTGTATTGATTGGACGAGCAACAGATATTGAACACTGCAATGAGAAACTTCTAACATGAAGCTTATAGTTTGTCATTCTAGACAGATCCTCTGGATATAACATACTTCCTCCATAGTTGGAATTTGCCTCTATTGTGACCTGATTGATCCATGTATTTTTACTTTCTCGTATATATAATATAAAAAGAAACTATAGAAATCGCCGAAAAATTCGAACTCGAGATTTTGACGAATCTCCACATTTTGACCTCCCTAAGTTCGAAGAAACACATATTTTGAAAATGTCCGTGTGTCTATCTGCTTCAAAAATAACTCAAAAATGGTTTGAATTAGAACGAGCGAAATTTTGTATGCAGTCTTTTCAGTAGATCTGCAAATTTCTATCAGTTTGAGCAAAATCCGTTCAGAGGAAGTTTGTCTGTCCGGTTACTCAAATATAAATTAACATGATAGCTAATATAAGTTAAAACGAAGAGTGTTAGATAGATAAGATTCGGTAAACAGATTTAACAACTTCAATGCAGGCACCTGTCGAAGTATGAGCCAAATCCAACTATAGGTTGACTGTCTGTCGGTCTGTACTTCAAGAAACACATAAACGCTGTCATTCAAAAACTCAATGATTCATAAATATCAAACTTAGTATAGGATTTTGCAGTTTTGTGTCAAACTTTTGTTTCAATCGGTTGAGAAAAATGTGTCTAAAACAGAAATTCGAATTTTGGAAATTATGCCAGGATTTAACCGCCAAATAACACGTCAAAAAAATCATACGATAGATTCAGTAAAAATGCTAAATTCACACCAAAGATTAATATTTCGTAACTATTGTTACGCCATTACCGTGTAAGGTGTTCAAGTTTTGGGAAGACTATACCAGCGGGTTTACCTTTGAATGCCTCATAACTGTATAAATTTTGTTGCCCATATATGACAGGAAAGACTAAAAAGGTGCTTTTTTTCTAACTTCGATTGTTCTTTTAGCCACGTGTATCTTTTAACACATGCACCATATAGTAAATGCATTTTTATCCTTCAAAAATCATGTATTAATTTTTTTTAGATTTTATGCATAGTTTTTTTATTTTCCTGTCAAATAAAATTTTCAAGATGCTTGTGCACAAAGGCTTTTATCAAAAAATTAATTCTATGAAATATTAGTACCAAGTGATAATTGTTCTGCTGTGACTTAAATGAATTTAGAAAATAACATTCCCCCCCCCCACCTTTTTTTTGTAAACAAAAAGCAAACCAATATAAGATATCTGTATAAGAGTGATCATCAATAAATATGCCACACAGATTATCTGTTATACAATTAATCCATAATTCTAAGTACTAGTTGTTATTACAGCATTCATGTATTTTCATAACTGCAATTTGAGTGATAAGGCAATAAATCGCTACTTTCTGAAGCTGAGCGATCTCTGCCACTTCTGCCATCTTGCTTTACTATGTGGTTATGAGCCGTTTTAATATTATCTATCAATGGTTGCTATTTTAATGTGATAATGGACTACACTATCCATCAATAAGTATTTGGACATCCATGCAAATGAGGATAAGTGCGGTTCTGATCTACGTCCCGCCTTCTGTATTTAAATATCTTGTAGGAAACGGCATTAGTCGCATGCAAAATGCCACGAAATTCAGAGCTGTCTGACTTCGAGAAAGGCATAAGTGTCTTATATCATAGAAATGGGCGATCCTTACGGACATATATAGCGAGTTAAATATTCCAAAATCGACTGCGTTTGGCTTTTGTTTTTAAAAAGTGCAAGGTGATTGCTGGAATGTGCTCCGATCTGAAACTAAGAGATAGAGACTGACGAGCGCTGCCCAAAGAAATTCGGAAAAACAGCGCTAAACCGATGGCCCACATGCCCCATGAGTTCCAATAAGCATCCGGGCCTTTTGTTTCGATAAATACTATCTACAAGGAAACACATTTTCTTGGTTTCGATAGTCGTGCTGCCGCCCATAAGCCTTTGATAACAAAATCCAACAGCGCTACTGGGTTGAGGTGGTGCAAGGCACGTCGAAATTGGACCGTAGATGAATGGAAAAGGTTCTTCGGAGGAATGAATCAAGGTTCAATCAATATAAGTCGGAGGGCAGAGTTTGGGTTAGGTGTATATATGGAGAACGTCTTATGCAAAAATGCATTGTGCCTACAGTACAATTTGGTGGAGATGGAATTATGGTCCTGGGATGTTTCCCGTTGTGCACTGTGCTCCTTGATCCCAATCAATGGTAAACTCAACGACGACTCCTACTCCACTATTCTAGGCAACAAGATACTTCCTATGCTGAGGCAATTTTACGGATTAAATCATAATTATTTCCAGGATGATAATGCCACTTGTCATGTTGCGAGGTTTGCCATGGATTGGTATGATGACAATGGGGTGAACCGATTGGACTCGCCTACCAGAGTCCAGATTGGAATCCTATAGAAAACCTCTGAGACAAGTTGGATCGCCGAATAAAGGGGTGTAGCAATCCTCCAAAATTGGTGAAAGAACTTGCATGTTTTTTTCAAAGCGTAGTGGGAAAAAAATATGATTGTCCATCATTCAAACACATGTTTAAAGCATGCCCTGGAGGATTAAGGCTGTAATTGCCTCAGGTGGTGACTCTACCAATAATTGAATATGATTAAATTGTGCTTATCTCTTTTATCACAGGTGTCCAATTATTTATCGGTAGATAGTGTATTTGCGAATTGGAACAGGTCTAATTAAAATCATGCAAGATGCATCTTGTCATTATTTTAGAGTTACCAAATTTTCTGGGGAATTACCCTTTGGATTGTAGATGCTCAAAAGGAAAGGATTTTTCAAATTTTTAATTGGAATCGAAAATGTAACATTTTCCCACACTTTTGTTGTATACTATCACACAACAATTATTTTAAAATAATTTAAAATTACAAATTTTTTTAGAATTACTAATTTTGTTTCTCTGTTATTCTTTTTTTACTCTAATTTCAATAAATTACTTAAAATATTTTTTAACGTATTTTATGACAGTACTTTCTAATGTTTCAGTAATATAAAAATTAGAGAAAAACTTGAATGATATAAATACATTAAAATAAATACATTTTTGGATATGTATGTTATCATTGGTATAATTATGATCAAATTTTTAGAAATAATTTATGAATCGATAAATAATTCTCATTCTAAGATGCTTCGAGCTGATTTTCTTAAGAATAATATAAAGGTAGATAGATAATCGTAAAGCACTTTCATTTTATGATGTTTAAGACACATTCCTTTAGAATTTCCTTCCACTTCAAAAAAAAAAAAAATTGTAGGCTTAAATTGTATGAGATTATTTGTTTTTCAATAATAATAACTTTTAGTCTGATATATTAGCGGTACAAATGTTGTACTTAAGTAATTAAATGAATTTTATTTAAGTGAAATACTTTTTTCCTCTTATAAGGTATTTTCAAAAGAAAGAAAAAAGGAGTTATTCCAAGTTTTTTTATTTCCAGAATTTAGTCATGGCAAATTCTGCGAGAAAAGATTACAACAGTGGTAATTTGATGAGTTTATTAACCGTGGATGTGAAGAGAGTACAGTGGTTTATTATGCAATTTGCGGCCTTGCTGATAGCACCATTTAAAATTGCTCTCATTATCTATGTAATGTGGCAATACATTGGGGTATCTACTTTAGCTGGTGTTGTTGTTATTGGTGTTCTGTTTCCATTCAGTTATTACGTATCAAGAATTGGTTGGAAATATAATGTAAGTATTTTTTGCTTCCCTATTCCTTATATACAGACTATTAAGCTAAGTTTTTTTTTCTGTTTATACTTTACTGCAGGATGCTGCATGTAAAGTTTTAGATTGATTAATGTGCTTGTATTCAGTATTGTTTTTTTCCTTCGATATTTTTAATCAGCTATTGTTCATTTGCTACATTTGTTTAATGCGAAAAATTGCATCTTTTGTATTTATATCCAAGGAATTTTTTACTAGCAGAACTCAAAGAGAATTCCTTCTGTTATTGAAAAGACATATTTTGCACTAAAATGCATGTGCAAAATAAATATTTTCATAATTATTCATTTCATATATAAATATTTTCATATTTAAATTATTCATATACACTGAGTGGCCAAATTATTATGATCCCCCCCCACACACTCAATACAATGTTGGACCACTTTTTTATCTTTAATACTGCATGAATTCTCCATGGTATGAATTCTATGAGATGTTGGTTGGTAGTATATGGCAGGTCTGATGTACTGCAATTTATATTCCGTAAGATGATTATACTGGATCCAGCTGATTGATGTCCAGTTCGATAGCATCCCACAAATTCTTAATTGGATTAAAATCATGTGATTGTGCGATCCAACGAAGCAAGATAAATGCCCCGCTTTGTTATTTGAACCATCTAACGACTGTACCAGCTTTATAACAAGGAACATTGCCTGACTGGAAGTATCCATCCCCGGCAACGTACATCATTAACATAACAGGATGTACTTCATCTTTGATAATATTTAAATATCCTTAGACATTCAAACATTGTTCCACAGTAATGAAAGAACTCATACAATACCAAAAAATCCCCAAAACCGTAATATTGCCACCAGCAGCTTAAAATTCTGTAGCAATGCAGCTGCATGCTTTCATGCTTTTTTCTCCAGATTCTGCATGGTGTAATTAAAAATGCGATTCATCGGAGTACATGATCTTTTCCAGTCATCAACTGACGAATCCTCATGCTTATCTTATAAACGTCTTCTCTTGTTCAAAACAAACAAAAGAGGCTTTCGAACTGATCGACTTCGATAGCCTATACGTGTAATGTGTGGCAAACAGTTCATTCAGAGATGATTGCAGATGCTCCTTGATTAATTTTGACATTTTTAAGTCGTAAATTCAAAATTCTAAAGGTAAGAGAAAATTTACTCTTACCTCTCTTTCCTTAAACTTTTAAATCAAAAGAATTGAGATATTCCGACATGAATTAGTTCATACAAACATAGAAATCAATAATTCTAAGTATTATCTTTTTTCCATCTTTTTTATTTTCTAGGCGAGAACACAGGCACAGACAATTATTTACAAAAGACTATTTACATATTTTTACGTGCAAGAATTCTAAAATATGTCAAACAACTATCTTTCGTTACATTCTTACACACACTTCACCAACAAAACTGAAACTTACTTCTGTTTCTGTGGGAACATGGGATTTTTTTTCCTGACGTCACCATAGCGCGCATGCGCATAAGAGTTACATCATATTATGGTTAAGCCAGGGATTCCAAAAATTAAGATATTCTGGTATTTGACATACTATTGTTCTTCTATTGGACTGAACAACTCTGGCAAATCTCCTTTCAATCAGTAACCTATGACAATCTATAACCTATGAACATTCAGTAGTCTATAACGACCCATAATCAATGAACAATCAGTAGCCTATGACGACCACAAGCCTGATTTGAGATCCGGTTTTCTGCTTGGTAGTCCACTCTCTGTGAACATTAATAAAGGCTTTTCTCGAATGTTTGCTGATTGTGGCTCCGACGTTCCCACCACCAACAATATCATCCAGCATTCAAACTTAGCTAAATCACGTTTTTAGTCCATATCTTCGCAAGCAACACAATTCAACTGATGGTTCATTTATCCTGCATTCCCTTTCTGTTGCTATCTCGCCCTCTATCAGCAATCCTGTGACGTAATACTCATTTTCATAAAACTGTCAGGTGTTCATAATAAAGTTTATGTAATGGTTAAGTACTTTGCTACCAACACGCCAAGTTGGCGAGCTCCCATTCTAGGGTTGCTCCCTTTTGTAACTGCGTGGGTCATGACCCGCCAGAACTAGCTTTGAACACCGAACGTGATGCTACACCGTTGCTAGCAGGGTGACTCCATGCCTCTTCTCATGGTCATTTAAACCACATTTTATAGCTACACCGCAATTCTTAGCATCATTTTTATTAACTACACCGCAATTATTAGTTCATTCTCATTATCATTTGTAAAGCCATCATTGGCCTCCACAGATTTTTTGGTCTGTCGAAGGTGTTTTTTCTTATTTAAATTATTCATGTTTTTCAAAAATGTATTCATATATAAAATAATCCTTTTCCTAATCTGACAAGAGGACTGATAAATATGTGAACTTTTATGTTTTTCATGAGATGAATATGTCTCTTTTTCTGTCCCTAATTACTGCATTTGACTGTAGGTAAATTTTTGTGCGCAGGAAACTAATCGATATTTTCTCATCGATAAGTATTTCAAAGATTACATCTAAGAAATCTTAATATTTAAATTTTTTTGATCATTTACTTTTAACCATTTAACTGTTTTGCACGCATGCTATACGTGCATCGATTTATCGAGTTTTGATAATTGTAAGTAAAAAATAAACCATTCATAACGATTATAATTCAATATTAAAATTACTTCGAATACATAGATAAGTCAAGTATTCAATGGATTTCCATTTGAATCAAAATCAGAAAATATTCCCAAAATAGAAGGTGTCATCTTATTAGATAGTAAAGAAAATAAAACAGTTAAGGGGTTAAAATTCCTTTCTTTTATTCATTTGAGAATAATTCAATTAAGTGATTTATGAATATGCTATTTACTTTTGGTTTACAAGATTGCACAGTAACTAATCTAGATTTTTCCCTCTCTTCATTTTCTTAATATTTAAAATAGATTTAATGAAAAATTGACATTCTTTGTTTCCATGCTTGTAAAAAAAAGATTTAAAACAAATAGCAAATTTGATGCAACGTTTATAAATCTTCACAAATATAATGAGTAATTCCTTCTTCTATTGCTTATTTTTTTCTAACACATAAATTGTATGACCATTTAAAAACCTCCTTATTTTGGAATTTTTATTGATGCTTTACTAAAATTTCCTGTGCTTTTAAATAATTCATTTACATTGCAGGACAAACAAATGGAAGTGAAAGATTTTCGCTTGAAATTAATGAATGAAATTCTCAATGGCATAAAAGTAAGAATGTTTTTTTCTGTTCTTCCTTTTGTATCATGACTGGATCAAAACTTATAGGTACACTTTGGCAATGCCCTTTTCCCAACAACCTTTCAAAACTAAATATTTTTACTTTATCTAATATAAAATATACAAAAAATATTGCAATCGACAAAAAATTCGAAATCTAGATTTCGTTAAATCTCTTCGTTTTAGATCTACTTGACTTCAAAGAACACATTTTTGGTAAATATCTTTCTGAGACAAAAATAACTCAAAAAACGCTCTGAGCTATACTCATGAATTTTGGTATATGTATTCATGCCAAATTTGTAGGTTTCTATTAACTTTTGATCAAAATCACACGAAGAGCGTTAATTACAAATCCGGCAGTTTGTATCCCAAATTACGATGCATTCGACGATTGCATAACATGGAAGCTTTCCTAGGTGACTATGCAAATTTGTGACAACCAATGAAAGGAAAAGCGTGTCAGCAAGTGAATATGCAAATTCCTGCCGCGGCTATAAAGTTAGAAAACAGGTTTGATAAGACTGAGTCGCTCATTACTCTCTAAAAAAATTACTGCATAGTGTACATAATCGTTGTGGTTCCTAAATGAGCAAATATCTGATTGAGCATCCTGTTTTCATTGAGCAGACTTATCGTGAATTGCATTCATCAGCGACTATGGTGAAAAAATTCAGCAATCACTACAACATAAATAGAATGACGATCAAAAGAACGTACGAAGGATTTAAGGAGAACAACACTGCATTGGACAATGTGCTAGCGATGGGGAAAAAAGAGATGCGGGTAAGAACAGAAGCTAATGTTCAGAAAGTGGAAGAAGTTTGTAAAGCAAATCCATCCATTTCGATACGACAGGTGAATCGACAACTCGACATGACGAAAAGCACGGTGCATTGGGCAAAGGGGAGGAATACGGTTATGTTCCCTTACAGAATTTAAATCAATCAACCATTGTCCGATTTGGATGATTTAAGAAAGTTTGCAAACATGATGATTAATAAAGAATACGGCGAAATTGATTTTAATCAAATCTGGTTCAGTGACGAAGCTCATTTCCATTTCGAAGGATATGTTAACAAACAAAACTGGAGGTTCTGGGCCGCTGAAAATCCTCATCATGCAATAGTTCGGCCACTACACCCACTTAGATTCACAGTTTGGTGTGTGCTATATGCTGAAGGTAACATAGGGCCAATTTTTTTTATCGAAAATGTCACCAATGAAGTTTATTTTGATGTTCTTAATGACGGTGTCATCCCATTATTACATGGCATAGGCAAGATAAGCAATTATTGGTTTATGCAAGATGGTACTAGACCTCACCGCACTTGGCAAAACTTCATTCTCTTAGCTGAACATTTTCACTATAGACTGATTCCATTACGAAAACAGGCACTGGTATAGAGTGGCCACCCTACTTCCCGGGTCTTAATAAGTAAGATTTTTTTGTGGGGACGTCTGAAAGACACCGTGCATCTCACACAGCCCTCGGCATTGACTGACTTGAGAGCAGCAATTGAAACCAAGGTCTAGGAGATTCGAGCAGATGTTTTGCAAAAAACAATTGTGAACTTCGATTCCAGACTTCAACACGTCATTTGCTCGAACGGTCGACATTTCGAAAATCTGTTGTATTGAAAGTTCTTAATAAACATTAATTTTCACTTTTTTTTTTCCTTTCTCATTTCTTGAAGTTTTCCTAACACAAGCTTCGCACTTTAATTAGACTATGACTCTATATTCTGGAGCCCCCACATAATATAGCAAAATATTTGTCTTGACATCCTCTACCTGAATCTGTAAATGTTAGACGTTGCATACCTTGTGAGATATGAAACAGTATAAGACTTTCAGATAATAATTCAGTTGGAATATAACTAGAGTAATGGTTCAAAACTCATTTAAATAATACTTAATTTTAATTTCAATAGAATTCGATTGCACTGCCTTTATAATTAAATGAACGCAAAAAATTAAATAACTCAAAATACGAAAAAAAAAAAAATAATAATCTGGCGACCTTGTGAGTCTTAGGTCTCTACTTGGCCTATTTAATAATCTGATATTGCTGTATATGCAGATTATTAGTAATAAATAGGTTTTTTGTCATCACATATAATATTTCCACAGATCTTGAAGCTGTATGCTTGGGAGATACCATTTGCTGGAAGAGTCTCCAAAGCAAGAAATGATGAAATAAAATGGATTCGTTATTCTTTCTTCACCTTTTTAGTAACCAGCTTCGTTTATCGCTGTGCTCCATTCATGGTAAGCTTCTTTTTCTTTATTTCTGCCATAGAAAAAACATATTACGCTCATCTTGTTTTTAATTGCTCTTATTTAACTTGATTTGCTGCATATTAACAAAGATTTAACATTATAATTTATTTTTCCATCTGTTTCCTGGGGTATTGGATTTCTTAACTATAAAACAATGATAATGCAATGCTATCATGTTTTCTGAAATTATCATTTGATAAATTTTATTTAATGTTTGATTCTTGATATCAGTATCTTGCAGTAAATTCGAGAAAGATTACATAATATTACCATGATGAATCATAACATGTATTAAAGATTGAAAATTAGAAAATAAAGCATTTTAAACATTTTTTATTATGCTGAAAAATAGAAAAAAAAATGAAGAGTATGGATTTAAAAACAAAATTGTAGAAGCGTGAAGCGTTATAAAAACAATGCAATAAAAAATTAAGTCGCATTGAATTTCATCAGAAAGAAAATTCCTTAGCATTCAATAAAAATTTAATTATTTTAAAAATGTTCTTGAAATTTTAATTAATGTAAAATATTTTCTATCAATGTCTCATGCTATGAGGATTTTATTTTGATGTTAATATTTAAAAAAAACTTTTAGATGAAATAAAAATGTTTTTTTTTTAACTTTTCATGTACAATCTCAAAATTTATCTTATTTTTCTACTTTCCGATTTGAAAGTAAGTGTTACACTGGAAACCAAAATTCATTATCAGAAATGTACAAAAAGATCCAAGAAGAAAAATTATTATAATTTGAACTTAGTTAAACTATTAGTGTTAGAAATAATTAATAAAAAATCGTAGGATTTTCAGTAATACGGGAAAAGTTTAGAATTAACTAACATGGGATAATTTAAGATAAAAATTAAGAAATAGGGTTTAAACTAAATTAAACCGAAGCATCATTATATATACAAATTGTCTCAGAAACCTTGACCGCGGCTTTTATTCCTTAAATATTAATCATAGACATATACTGTAAATTACAAAGTTGCTTAAAAAATTGTGCAAAATGTTATGAAATCGATTAAAATATTCAGCGTATTAAACTTAAAAAAATACAAAATATAATTTTTTATACGGAGCCCTTAAGAAAAAAATCCCAAAGAGTAAAATGTGCCCCATACTTTAATAAGGTCATGCATAAAATTTCAGAATTTTATCATGAAAACTCCCAAAGATATGTTAAAACAAAGTTGGTGGAGGGTCAATCACAAATTAAAATGCACATGTTTACAGCTTCAGTGCAGATGACGCGACGCAGGAATGCATCAGAAAGAAATAAAATATGCTTTATATATTTAGTTTTAAATACAAATTTTAAAATCTATGCTTCCTGAAAAATATTTTTAAAATTTTACATCATGAATTACAGAATATAACTTAAAAATAGCACAGTCAATGAACTTGTAAAAAAACTTATGTAATCTTTCCTTTGTATCCAAACACGTTCGGAACACTTTTTTAGAAAAACATGGTGCAGGCATACTTTAATCATATTTCTAGGTGTAACACCATTCAAAATTAGTAATAGGATATCAAAATTTGAAATAAATATTAAAACTTTTTGAAAATTGGCATTTTATAGCATAAATTTAAGCAAATTCTTCAAAAACTTCAAATTTGCTGCACCAAAAACTATTACTCTTATCCAAACAAAACTTATACTAAAATAAACTACATAGTTTTCTCTAGGGAATGAACTACAATCATATGATTATAATTATAAATAAAAATTTTAGAACCAATCGAAGATTTATCATGAAATTTTTAGTCAATTTATGACGTTATTATTCAAACAATAAGCTATAAATTAAAAACTATTCAACCAATCTAAATTCTTTTTCATTCGCTAGAAAATAGTATAAAGACAAAGTGTACCAAATTTCATAGTAATGTGATAATTATATTTTGAGTTATTTGATTTGGAGTGCGCAAAAAATAAGTAAAAATCAGTTTTGAGAAAAATGCATTTAAAGTTTACAATAACATGTTTTTATAATAAATTATGAGTGTACATACTTAAAATTCATTCCATTTATAAGTTGCACCTTCTTCCTTTTCAGCTTTTAACAATTTTCCTTTTTTAATCATTTTTTTTTCTGGCAGTTTTTGCCTTTGGCAGTGAATGCCGTCTAGATTCAGTTATTTTGTCTTTGTCGAGCTCAGCAAATGCTCTAACTGCATTTTCACTAGGATGCACTCCAACAGCCTTAAGGATATTCAGTAATCCCATAAAACCTTTGTTAAAATGTATTACTGACATAAATGCCCCTAATCTGAGGGTCTGGAGCTCAACAAAGACATCTTTGGGTAAGAATTTCCACAAAACACCATTGAAGCTCTCATTGGCATTTTGTGTTTTCCCATGTAAACATTTTTCTAACAGTTTTTTATCACGTAGTTTCATGTATTCTTTTTTCACAATATTCAAAATATTTTGGGGTAGTCCCTTTGAATTTTTGGTGTAATTTAATCCATTATATGCAACTCTCTGAAATTTGCACCAGCTGTTGGGTCCAGTTGGGCATTGGCCATGCATAGGCTGTTTTGCACTTGAGCAGCAATGAAAAAAGGATGCAATCACTGCACTTTGCACTTCTTGCAAATTATTTACATTACTACGTATTGCAATACCGTAGTAATTTTGCAGTTTGTCAATAAATACATCAGTCAGTTTCCCCTTACCTCCAAGACCTTTATGTGTCATTTTGAATTTTCTAAGTCTTGAACCGACTCGTTTTTGAATATGGCCAATGCATTCATACTTTTTAACACTGTTTTTACCATAAATATCTTTTATTGCATCATATCCTTTCGAATCACCATCGCCATAAAAGTCAACATAATGTAGATTTCTCATTTGGGTCGATCTTTCAAAAATGCGGTACACACCCACTGGTTCCATGGAATCTGATGATCCAATATGTTTTGCACATTTTAGGGAGTGATTTTCATCATCTGTTGTTCTGCACAACCTGCACACTTCAGACATCACTTCAATGTCCAACACCTTTCCAAAATCAACAGATATGATTGACACACAACCATTTAAAGAAGTGTTGTCATTTTCGGTAAAACTTCAACTTTAATTTAAAGTGGAAATGATGAAATTGCAATTAATATAAGGATATTTTTTTAATAAAACCAAACGTTTTATTTTATTTATCATCTTTATTGTTATTTATTTATTATTATTATTATTGAAAATGAGTATTGCAAACAGAATCGCTCGGTATTTAAGTTTTATATGAACTACAAAATATTTTTCATAATTTATGTAATATCTCAAAGAATAATTCAACAAAAAATTCTCAGATTCAGCATAAATTCAGTTTTTAGTTTTGCTTTCAAAAGGATTGAAATGAAATCAATAATAATATTTTGTTCCGGCCTATAAATATATTTAAAAAATTGTGAAGTCTAAATTTAATGCAGTAAGGTAACATATTCTGAGAAATATTCTGGACACACCAAATTTTAAATAAATGAATGAATGTTTCTATTTTACATGATCAACTAAGACTGATTTATGAAATTTTGAATGTTAAAAATTTTCATAACATTTTAACAACATTAATAAACATTTTCATAATCTTAGGCCAATTAATATTGAGAAACCTGCGCGCTGATTGGCGTATTTTCTTTGAAACGATCGATGAAAAATCTAAAATTATCCTTTTTTTATTGAAAGTGATATTCAAATTTTCATTAATCAGTCAGTTTAAGTGCTTGATTTAATTGATTGGAAATCTTTTTATTTAAAATATTAGTGTTTCAAGAACATTTTGTTAATCGTGATTTCCACAGCAGAAGCTTTATGTAAAATCAAAAATTCGTAATTGATTAGAGCATTTATTGAATCAAGTTACATAAAATATAATCATTTTCCATTTAGACCATTTTAGCAGATCTGTGTCTTACTAAAGGTTTACAAATTAGCTGTGTGGCCCTTATTTGAATGGATATCTTGTTCATATTAAACAAAACTTGCCTTAAAATAAAACTGATTTATTGGATTAAGAATATAGAGAATGTAAAAGATCATAAAATAATTTTTCTTAAATTTATTTTTTAGAAAAAATAATATTTCATATTTGTTTCATTTCCTACAGACACGTGCCGAAAATTATATTTTTGCAGATTTCATTTCCAAAAAGATTTTGTTTATTTTTATTTGGAGCTTTAATCAATGTGATGGCAACACTTTGAAAAAAGCTAATTTTTTCCCATGAATGCGAAACGTGCTCGTGCAGCTTAAATTTTATTTTTCTTTTGTACGAAAAAAATTGTTGAAAAATGTAGTTAAAATATTTATTTAAAAATTCATTAAAAATGGAAATTTAATTTTAAGGTTAAAACATTGGTATCATTTAAAAGATAAATTTTTGATCTTTAACTTCATGTAAAAAACTTTTTTGTGCGGTAATATTTTCGGAAGTTATAGCAGAAACACGCCAAAATTTCACTTAATTTTTAAATAAATAAAATTCTAATTAAAAATTCAAAAAAATAACCCCCAGGTGCACATTCCCGGCCTCCAAGGTATACACGTGCCAAATTTGGTAGTTGTAGGTTGAATGGTCTGGCCTGTAGAGCGCCAATACACACACACACACACACATTGAGCTTTATTATAAGTATAGATTATTATCTTCTTTAAAAAATATTCGAAATTTTTACTTTATTCAAAAAATAGTCTGCACTGTAGAAGGTGGGTAATTACAAAAATAGAGATAAAATGTTTTGGAAACAGATTAAAATTAATTCTTATTTTCTCAAGTAGTCATGGTAATTTATTATCTATTCTACAAATTAAAAACAAATTTATTTTTTAATTGAACTGATCTTTTCGATCTTCTATTAATTCCTGATGAATTTTCTTTATGAATTTTCATAATAGTGAGGTGAAATTTCATAAATTTCTTTTAACATGTGCAAATTCTAATTTTTTTTCTATATAAATTCTCTTTTATCATTTTAGATATCCATTGCAACTTTTGCAACATTTTTATTGAAAGACCATAATAATGTTCTGAGTCCTACCAAAGCTTTTGTAACTTTAACATTAATGGAGCAGTTGAGATATGCTCTTTTTGAATTACCTGACGCTGTAGCTGATCTTATACAGGTAATTATGTTTTAAATGATCTTTAAATATTTTTGTTTCTAATTACTTCTGTTTGTTTCTACCATGTTTTGAAGTTAATAGGCAGTTTTTACCAATTTCAGTTCAATATATCCTTAAAACGATTGAGAAAATATTTCAGTTGTGAAAATAAGGATGAAAAAGTTGTTGGAAATTATCCTGATAGAGGTAACTTTGCTAATCAATTTTTAATAAATAAATGTTTTGAAGAGAAGTTAAAATTGTTTTTTAATCATTATTAAAAATTTTATCATTTTTTTATAAATAATGTCTGATATCTTGTCATTGTTTGGGTTGTAAAATTATCTTGTCTGATACATTTAAAGTAAAATAATAATAATAATAATTATAATACTAATACTTTTATCTTTATTAATAACAAAGATACTGCATCTCTGTCTCTTTTTCCCTTTGCAGACCAAATTAGTTGACCTATATCTATCAAATTTAGCACAAATATACTTTGGAAGGCGGGAATATGCATCACGAAACGATAATTTAAAATTTTAATTAAAATTTAAATGAAATTTTGTGCATTCTAGCCTAATAATTTCTGATATATTCTGATTTTCCACCATATTTTAAAATTCAAAAAGATTAGGTTTTAAACTACTTGAATTTAATTGTCATGCAGTTTTTTCTTCCTAGGGAGTAGCAGGGAGCATTGAGGATAGAATCACAATCTTTGATATGAAATAAAAAATGTTTTGTTCAATTTACTGTTGGAAGTGATGGACTCTGTCAAAACTTTCCTTTGTACGAAACATATAATGACATCGAACTTTTGAGATTTCTTTCAAAAATTGAAGGAGGAGTGGGTGAGGCAAGTATTGATGGCCTATCTAGGGATCAAAAGTTTACATACAAAACAAAAATTAGTAAAATCAAACCTTTGATTGGATCTGAAAAACTTATTTTTTAATTTTGCCACTTAATTTAAATACAGTAGCTGCCATTTATTATGACTTCGTTGGAACTTAAGAATTTTGTAACATTAATTAATTGATAAAAATAACCGATTTGGGTAAAATCAACTATGTTTTTATTTAAAAACTAGCTGACCCGGCAAACGTTATTCTGCCATATAAATTATTTCTAGTGAATATTTTTGTTGTTAATTAAAAAACAACGAATTGTATTGTAAGTGTGTGGGGACGGGATCTATGACAGAAAGAGGAATGGAGCACTGTAGATGATGATCGCCGATAAAAACAAAAAAACGCCAACCATTCATTTTCTCAATACAATGTATTTCATTAATGTAACGAACATATACATTGTTTGATCTCTTAAAAGTTAAACGTAAAGTGAAAAAAGTACTATATTTTTTGTCTTAAAGTATAAAAATGAAATAAAGAAAATCAATATTCATTTCGAAGAGCAATTGAGTTTACGATATTTTTTGTCAATCTGTATTTAGCCAACACAAATAAGCTCGATGGTTTGCAAACTCTAGAACATGCCACTAATAATTATTCGTGGGGAAAACATAGCGTACCCAAAAGCCACAAACAGACATCGGATGGCCTTGCGACTTATTGATTGTCATTCTAAATGCCAATCTAATAGGAAATTGAACGCGTTTGAATTCAATTGACTCGTCTGTGAGAATCATTGGAATTCGTGGCAGCAAAACATTTTCGGCTTGGAATTTGCCATTCAATATGGTTGCTTCGACAACGTTTTTCGTCAATTTTTTAATGACCAAGCGCGTGCCATTGCACAGCCATGGTGGGTTCAAATTCTGAAATAAAATAACCGAAGATCCAACTTTAGTCGTAGAAGATGTGGTGACATGCCTGGCAAATCCAGTGAGTTCAAAAAATAACTCTGTTGGATAATTTACAACTTCGTTAGCCTCGCAAACTGTATCGATAGATTTGTATGATACTAAGTCGCCTGGCAACGATTGCTGTATCTTGAAATTTAAATCGTCGACGTCCACATTTTTTTTGCTGTCAAAATGACTGTTTCTCTCAGCCACGCATGATTGTTTATTGTGTGCGTACATCGGGAAATATGCGGTCAATGAGAGCATTTTGCGAATCAACGATAGTGCAGAAATTATTGGACAATTTTATGCATCCTGTATTTTCATAGACAGTGACTTTTCCATCGCCGATATCTAAGAATTGGTTTGAGAATGTCTCAGCAGATGAATCTTATAGCATTTGGACGCGCATGTTTATTTTTAGCTAGACTTGTTCAGCATTTTGCCACAGTGGCGAAGATTTCAAGCAAGCGTCTCATCAGAGTACGTTGAACGGGGAATACGGGATAGGGACATCTTAATTATCTAGAGTTATGAAATATACTTTACGACCTATTCTCATATCTACCAAATACACATAAAAAATTTCATAAAAATCGGTCGAGCCGTATTGGAGGAGTACGAACACAAACACCGTGACACGAGATTTTTATATTTTAGATTAAAACAGTATATCTATGAATCATTTCAAAAATACCAATTAAAAGTTATTGTTTTTTTTTTTTTGCTTATCAACAATTATTTCTTAATGATTTAATAATAAACTGCATGTACCTGTATTGTCTTTTAAATATTTTCTAAATATCGATGCCAGATATAAAAATATCAAGTACTGTACTCATTTAAGCATTTATTTCCCAATACATTCCCAATTACTTTCGGAACCACAAGTGTTTGTTGTTTTGTCTCAAAAAGCTCACGGTTTTCCAAAATTTCTTAAACATTACTAGAATGTGAGATTTTCAATTATGCTGCGACGTTACATTTATTAATTTTAGTTAATTTTTCATATTTGTTAAGAATTTTAATTTTGTCTTTAATACTCAAGTCAGTTCTTTTTTTTTCTTATATTTTACTTTTACAACTCAGTCGCAGGCAATAATGGTTTATGATTGTTCGACAAATTTCAATCCAGATCTAACAGCATAGCTACCGATTTAAATCAATCCAGATCGCTTTGTCCAAGCAAAAGAATGTGAAACCAATTGCTTGAAAAAAAATGACTCCCAGACGTTTCCTTTTATATTTCCTTGCGTCTTAGATGTTCCATGAACGCCAATCATTACCAACAATTATAAATGTAGGATTGGTCGATTCTACTTCAAAACTATTATATTAAAACTTATAATATTAAAATATGTAGTGATCACACTAAATGAATATGATTGTATATATTTGTATAAATCGATTCGAGATCAGATGCTTTTGTTAATATAATTGGAATGGTAACCCTAACTGTGGTCACATTAAGCGGTATCCATTGTAGCTAAATTTTTAGCATACCCTTTTAAGAAAAGAGAAGAACCAAATATACAAAATTAGCCAATTTGTTAGTATTTTATTTCATACAATGCATTTATTTCTTAAGTTTCAATGGTTGATGGAGGATGGTATGAGGAGGTATGATATTTATACAATTAGTTTTCACTTAAAAAAGTATTGTTCTTTTCCTACATGCCTTTTCCTGCAGTATTAATAATAGTTGCAAGATGCCCATTAGGGTTAGTATCAATGATATATGTATATTGATTCTTTATATCTTCTGGCTCACTTCAATTTAAATTTTTATATTCTTTTTCATAATCGTACATTTATGTAATATTTTAGGTGAAGCTATTACTGTGAAAGGAGCTTCGTTTTCATGGGCATGCGATTCCGATTATGTGTTGAGGGATATCGATTTGCATGTTCCCAAAGGCAAATTGATTGCTGTTATTGGACCTGTTGGCTCTGGTAAATCGTCCTTGCTTTCTGCCTTGTTGGGAGAATTGTATAAAAGGAGTGGGTCTGTTAATTTAAAGGTCAGTGTATAAAATTGTGTCTATGCGTATATAAGAAGGATGGTCTTTGTATTACTGACATCACTTTTTTACTTTCTTCTACGCGTAAAATAAAGAGAAAAAAATTCAGAAAATTCAAGATATCAACGAATCTGAGTTCTAAAAACACATTTTTGGATGATGTCCCTCTGTCTGTCTCTGACAAAGATAACTCGAAAATGCTTTGAGCTAGACAGGAAATGTGATATATGGTCTTAACATCAAATTTACAGATTTCTATCAAATTTTGAGTGAAATATGTTCTGAGGAAGTCCGTCTGTACGGATATAAGTTAACACAATAATAATAAAACGAGAACTAGATAGATAAAATTTTAAAAGGTGCTGGTTTAAAAAGGATTTCAGTCTGGGAACAAATTCTTTTATTAACTGTGTTCAATGATCACTGGGTTTCTTCTGTACTGTTTCCCGCATGCTACTTAAATGGGATTTCTGTGAAGGATTAATTGGTAAAAAATATCATCATTCATTATTACAACTTGATTACTGTGAACAAATATTACAGTGCTTGCTTCTAAAGTGATTCTAAGTAAGATACGTCTATAGAGGTAAAGGCAATATTGGGTATGTGTTTTTTTGTAAAATTGCATTATTTAACTTTTGTTTCTGATATAGTGCTGCGAATCTGTATTTAGGGCATTAGTAAAAAAGAAAATTTTGCAGATATCTTAATGGGTGCTGAAGGGAGGACAAGTTAGTTACCTCCCCCCCAGGTTCAGCAATTATGTCCGAAAAAAATTAAAATTTGGAAAATGCAGGAATTTTTGCAATATCTCTGTTAGGTGTCAAGATAGGGATTGTTCTAGATTTTTCGATACCCTTTTCTCGGGAGCCATAAAAGTAGATATGTGCACACGAGAGTAGACAAACTTCATTGGCGACAACAATTAACGACTTGACTATAAAATAAGCGAATTTGATGACAAAAACGAAGGGCCCATAATATTCACGAATCTTGTCGATATCAGGATTTGAATTTCAGCATTTGTTCCGTAGCATTCGAAGCCTTATCATGTAAGCTGTAAACCGCGGATGCGCGCAGGCGAGAATCAGTTATTTGGAGAGCCGAGTCGAGAGAAGCGGTACTCAAGTGAATTTTTTTCTTACGAGTGTTGATTTCCAGTGTTTTTTCTCTGAACGCTTTTTTTATGTTGAGGTTTCTCATGACGACTTGCTGTTTATTTACTGTCGATTTCTTCAAGTGCTTTTATGTGTATGTTCTAGCTGTGTTTTGTTGCCTACGTTTTCTCGTGGAATAAAGAGTGTTAATCTGTTATCGTGTTGGTTGGACTTTTCACTATGCAATCAGCGGATGGAATTTCCGAAACAATATTGTCACGGGATATTCTCCATATAATTCTGAAAAATCAGCGATGTAATGAGTGTAGGGTAAAACAGTCAACAGACTCAGCAACAAAGAATGGCTTTTATTTAACACGAAGATACGATTATACAGACAATGTATAGAAGAACAGCGTTTACAATAAATAGAAGCACTAGTAGTAATTGGCAGTAAATAACCGTATGAATGGATTTTGCTCAAAATTTGTGTAAATCTGCAAATATCGAAGAAAAACCTTAAATAAAATTTTTCTCTTCTAACTCTAATCGTTTTTTGAGTTATTTTGACCACTGAAAGACAGATATTTTCCAAAAATATGTTTTTCAAACTCATGGAGGTCAGAAATATACAGATTCGACTAAATCTTGAATTCGAATTTTTTGACCATCACTTTCTCTTTACTTCGCATACGAATATACATATATATATATGTAACATTATTTTGTTTCAAGCAGAATGCAGGTTTGACAAGCAGTGAAGAGAATTTGTATCTTTAATTTCGTTTTACTCTCTCTCTACCACCATCCAGGAAAGCATAATTATTTACAAGAAAGCATAATATCTTACAAGAGCAGAAGTTAGACAAAGGAAAGAAGGGACGAAAAAATGATCAGTAGTGTTATATAAGATGGGATTTTCGGCCACATTTCAATTCAATACACGTGGTGGCCTTTGATACCTTGGCAACGGCACCGAAGGGATCACTTTCATTTGATATGTAGCACTGATGGCGCATTAGTTCTACAGAGGAATTAATTAAACCGAAAGTGGAATTGGTTCACGAAATAAGAGAATAGAATGAAGTTACTATGGGCTAAATTAAGATAAAATCTTGGAAATTAATTAAATTGAAATTAGAATTAAAATATCATTATATATATATATATATATATTTGAAAGTGACAACATCAAAATGGGACGACAAGCTGAAGATATATTTTGGGTGCCAAAAAATATCTAATTGAACTTTGGTCGAAATCTAACGCTAGTCACGCCGTACTATCTAAAACTAGTCAACGAATAATTGCCTCAAGACATCGTTCAGTTAAGTATGTCCTTAATGAACAAATTGTTTAATCACTCTATTTTTACATTAGACTAATTTATCACTCTAATAATAACCCCTCTCCTCTATCATTCTACCAATTTTTTTAAAAATTATTGAAACTAATGGGCTTGTATCGTTATACTAGTATAGCTATAGTTGCTGGTATAGTTATACTACTAAAAGTTTAATGGTCATCAATCTATTTATCTATCTATCCTCTGACTAATTTAAACCGCTAGAAAAATAACTTATCCCGTTCCATAACAAAGCTCAACTGTGTTTAAACACTTCTTTACGGTGATATCATTGATCAAAAGTGCTTCTCCCACATCATTTGGAGGTGATCCAGAGATAAAACGTGCTTCGTTAGGATGAGAATGCTTATACACGGAACGGTTTATTTTCGAGAATATTCAGTACTCAAAATAATTTTACTCTTAAATTTACCTTTTTCTCTAAATGTATCTTTTTTTTTAAAGTTACATTTTGTGTGTAATTTGAGAATTATTATTGTGTCTAAATGAAATTTTCAGTTAATAATTGCCATTTTATTTCCAGGGCACTATTGCTTATGTACCACAGGTGACATGGGTACTAAACAGATCTCTAAGAAACAATATTTTATTAGTAAAGCATATGGCAGAAGAGAAATATAATAAAATTTTGAACTTGTGCTGCTTAAGAACTGATTTGGAGATTCTACCTGCTGCTGATGAAACAGAAATTGGAGAAAAGGTATCATGTTATGCCAAAATTGTTTATATTTAATTTTTGTTTATTTACTTATTTTGTATTATATATTAAAATTCCTTAAATGCTCTTTTTGGGCTAACGTAATAAATGTTAATACCTAAAACAAATAAAAATAATACAATTTATAGAAAACTGAACATTTCAAAATTTCTTTCCCGAGGAATTTAATTTATGAAGAAATAGAAGCAATATAAAATTAAAAGGGAAGAAAATGAGATTTAATAGAAACATTCGTAAATCTCTAAGGAAATGAAACAGGTATGTGATCCTTTGCCTAATGTCCTAAGCCTAATCAACATAACTAAACTATGATTATAAATTTATTTTCATAAAAAACATTGCCTTTTGATATATTATATACAGAAGTTTAAAATATAAATTAAGAAACTTGTTATAATACCGAACCATCATCTCTGTCTTTTTGAAGCCTTTATTTCTATTCTAAAATTTGTGCAAATAATTGAATAGTTTTCTATAAAACTATTCAATTAAATGCTTTTCCTAATATTAAATTTAAAATAGGTTTTGCATGCTTTCTAGAAAACTACCTGTTTTTTTAAGCTTCAAACTACAGCTTACAGAGCATCCTAAATTCTTAAAACTAAAATAATAAACCAAGCATTTTAGTGTTCCATCGGCTTGTTTATTCTTCATCTTAACAGCGTATCTTACAAACATTGCCAGATTGCAGAAAGTTTACAATTGATCATCATCTATTATACAAAAAATAAACGAAATAATATTAACAAAGTATGTTTATCAAAGAAAAAATCGTTTGCTTTTACTTTCTAATAATAATTTAACAAAATAAAAATAGTAGCAGTTATAAAATGTCTGAAAAGGAATCGTCTGCTAAATGTCTATTAACAGATTTAGATTATGATATTTACCGAACAATAGGAAATTACCATTACCTCCTATATTAAGTAAAAAGTAGTGCTTTCACTTTCTTTTTTGTTTTGTAGAGTATGCAATATTTAATTTATATGTGCAATAATTTATTTAGACTAATTTCATTCAATTCATATTTTTAAGTCTTATCAAACAACGAAATATTAATATTTTATAATTATTAAATATAATTATATAATATATAATATAAATATAAAATGATATTTAATATATAT